>PVJH01002818.1:2500-157931 GCA_004026705.1 Nesogale talazaci
TTTTTGTATATAGAAAGTAGGAGGAAAAAGTAGATGGTGCCCAGAGTAGTATTAAAGCCTCATCTTAAACAGCCAGCTAAGTGAGTTGTCAGCTAAATCCACACAAAGAACAATACCAGTCAATTAGGTTTTTTCATTCCATCCAGGAGCAACTACCAGAGTTTTCTCAGATTTTGCTTATCTCCTTGTGACTGGGAATCAAACTGATTTCCTTGTTAATGACTGACTGAACTATGTTATCACAAGACTGCTGTAGAAGATATACTATATATATATATATCTATATATATATGTATATAATCTTTTCAAAAGAGCCATTAATTTGGGGTTATGAAAGATCACAGATAATAATGGAAAAAATTTCCCTCCCAGTGAAATTAATATAATAGCCATCTATGAGGAAAACTAACCTACATATTCTGTTGATCAATTAATAGCAATGAAAGACTTCTTTAATTAAAAAGACATCACCTCATAAAACTCAGGTGATACAAATCGGTAATACAGGTGTAGAAAAATTTTAAACATAGCTTCAGTAAATAAAATGAAATTTATAGACTGAACATACACAAAGAATTTAGTCATGGAGAAGGAGCAATGCATCTTGATGCAGTAGGGAAACGCAAATATAAATATACAAAATAACAAGGAAAGAGATAGAAAACAGATTGAGAACTTCCAATGTATGCTCAATGGGATTTCTTGAGGAAGAGAATGGCGATTATGTTGAAAAGACTTGAAGCACAACTGGCGACATTGAAGAGGAGGGATGAGTCTTCACAATGGTTTCATTCTCACTGCCATCAAATTGATCTGGGTCCATAGAGGCTCTGGGAAGGGCTTCTAAGAGTTCAAATCTTCTTGATTGCTGATAGCCTCATCCTTCTCCAATGGAGTGACTGGTGGGTTTAAACTGCCCACCTTGTGACTAACAGTTCAATGCTTATCAGACAGCCCCACCAGGACTCCTATCTTCAGGATGGAAAGGCAGTTTAAATTCTGGCCAGTATAAAAAATCCATGACCAAATCATGGTAATAGAACTGAGGAAGCTTAAAGCTTCAAAATACGTTCTTCTTATCCACTATGGAAAAGGGACAAATGATCTAAAATATCAAGTGGAGAAATGATGGATTTCACATGATTAATACATCATGCCCAGAACAGTGATGAAAAGTTTTTTTTTAAAGTATTGAGATCTTTAAAACTGACAACTTACTCTTTTACTTCCAACTAGATTGTCATTCAGGAGGAAGGAGGACAAGGAGAAAAAGACCTGCAAGGAGTTTAGTAGGCATGGCTATTTCTGAAAGAGGAATTACGTAGCTTTCTTTGAGAAGAAGGAAAACAAACCCCGAGAGAAGTAAGATATAATAAACATGGTGGGCAGCAAATATGAAAGGCAAAATTGTAATAGTTTCAATTAACTAGGGGATGTGAAATAGTAAAGAATAAATACTGTGCAGGAATGCAAACAAAAAAAACTAGTACTCTAGGTAATGATGACAACACGGACACAGTGTTCTGTAGAGGGTCAGAGGATGTTAAGACAAATGACACTCTCAGGGGTAGCAAATTTTTAATGATAGCAATTTTCATTTAGAAATAAAGACTCAATATATATGTCAAATAATTTAAAAATAGGCCAAGTTTACTCCTGCGGTGGAGGAAAAAATTGCAGGTACCCCAATTTTTGACACAACAAAATGCACTAAAGAAGAACATTGGCAAAAAAATAAGATTGTAAAAATAGAAAGTTTATAGGCTGAGCCCCAGTGGCATAGTGGTTGTGCGCGGGACTGCGGCCCACTGGCATGGAGGTTTAATTCCAGCAGTGGGGCTGGGCCTCCTACTCCCACCACCGGAGAGCAGTGAGGCCAAAAAAAAAAAAAAAGAAATAGAATGTTTATAACAGTCTTCTGGTGGTAGCCGCAGTCCTTTATAGGATGCCAAGTAAAATTATAAAGTAAAATCACATGACCCCTCATATCATCTTGGACTTTTCCAGTCTGGTAGGTTTTTCTGAGACCATTGCTGGGTTTAGGAATGCAGTCCTACTCAGGAATGGAGTCAGTCTTTACTCCTCCATGGAATCTAAAATTAAAATGTGAAAGCTTAGTGGGAGCCTCATAGTTTTCTTTCTCTCCCTTTTTTGTCCCCCCTTCCCTACTCTACTTCTAGGATACATGCTCAGACTCTCAGGAAAAATATGCAAAGTAGCTCTATCAGTCAGAGCGGACTAGAGAAACAAATCCAGGGAGACTCACATATGAACAGGAAAGAACTTCATATACAAGAAAAAGTGTACATTAAAAAAGCATCACAGTCCAGTCCAGATCAAGTCCATGAGTCCAATATTAGCCCATAAGTCCTATGCCAATCTATAAAGACTCACAGTGCAGTATAGAATGTACATGCAATGATGCCTGAATGCAGGAAGTTCCCAGGCCAGTGGTTGGCATTGCAAGCATCTCAGCACTGACAGGGGTCCCCTCACGATTCCTCCAGCTCAGGCCACTAACTTAGCTCCATGTGTCTTGTCAGTTGCCAAGTCTCCCAGGGAGGGAGCCCGTGTCCTTCCTCCAAGGAGCTCTTACTCTCCTTAGTGCCTCTGTGTTTGTCCGGGTAGACTAGAGAAACAAATTCATAAACACACATATGTAAATAAGGGACAGGCTTATATACAAGAAGAATGGAACATTGAGAAAGCATCCCAGCCCAGTCCAGTCCAAGTCCATCATTCCGATATTAGCCCATATGTCCGTTACTGATCTATAAGTCCTCTTTAGACTCACGAATCACATGCAAGGAGTGGCAGCAGAGTCTTGTGAATCCAGTGGGGGTAGAAGCATCTCAGCACTGGCAGGAGTCTCCATGTGGCCTTGCTGACTTCAGAGGTCTGGTTTCATTAGGGTAGGCCCATGTGGCTTCTCCTCAGGATAGCTTACAGGGAATCAACCTTGTGTCTTGTCAGAAGAGCGTCTCCTCTCCATGGGGGAAATATCGTGAGATTTCCCAGAATTCTCAGAGAATTCTGTGTGGGTGCCATGCCCACACAGAGGTCTCATTGGCTATCTCCAGATTGACAGACTAGACTCCACCCCTAAACTCTAAATCACATTGGCACCAGAATACAGGACTGCCACAGCATCCAAATGAGATCACCAAGCAGTGACCTGATTGCCAGGCTAAACTCCACCCCTTCACTCTTAATTCTCAAATTGTCAAACGATTATGTAACGATCATTGTAACATGCCTCCACCCCCTGAGGAGCTAGATATTAAATTATGTCTCTTTTAACAAGTGTAGTGATCTCCACCTGTAAGCATAATCCTCTTTGGAAATAATTTTCTTTGTTCTGCTAATGAGACCTTATCAATAGAGGTTATGACCTGAACCTAATTACTTCTGAGCTATAAAAAGAGCAGATTATATACAGACATAAGTGTACACAGGGGAGATGGCTGTCATATAAGTCTATAAACAAAGAGACTAGGGGTCACTCAGAATATCTACAAAATAGGATTTGACTCAATGGTGACCCTTACTTTCAACCTTTGTCTTCCAGAATTGTGAGATACTATTTCTGTTCTTTAAGTCCATACTTGTGGTATTTGTTATGACAACACTAGCTAAGACATGGGATAGATTTCAGTATTCCATATTAGATCCTATGATCTAATACATAATGGTTTATTTATAGGACCATGAAATCATTCAGTCATGTATTTATTCAAAATAGAGGTAAACACAGAATCTTAGGCATGTGGCCATCATGAAGTACAGGGAGAAAATAAAAGTACACACCTTTATAATATCAAAGAGAGAAAAAAAAACCATTTGCCAAATGATAAAAAAAATTGTCCAAACTTTTGACATAGTTACCCAGCCAACTGTACAAGGTATTGTAAGACTATGTCTGATATCAATTAATTTGAATTTCAACTCATCATATTATATAATGTAACATAACTTCATTGAAAAAGTAATCTTTTCAACTAGGAAATTATATGTGTATTTCTAATTATAAAGCTAATGAATTTTTGGCAGAAAAATGAAACAGTATTTTAATGTTTTTTTTTCAGCCTCTTATTTAACTGTTTTAAAACCTTCAGCTTTCCTTCTGCTTAAAAACATTTTTAATGTTTAGTAGATTTTCACATGATTCTTCTTGGTATCCCCAGTGGCAAACATATGGTAAGCACACAATAAAGGAACGGATGGATGCAAAAATAAATGGAGCCATGAATAAATGAATAGACACATGAATGGACTCCATCAAGGGAAACCAGGCATTCAAAGTCAAAGCTCAGTTGCAGAGACCCCAGGCCTCAAAGAATATAAAGAGAATAAAACATGGAGGTGGGTTATGAGTAGATGCGATAAACTCCACAAAACAGCAGGCTCTATTTTACGCTATGAATGATAGCCATCAATTGCAAACATGGAGTTCATGCTTAGGCAAACAACTTTAGAGATTTTCAAACAAATACTAATGACATCTCTGTCACCTCAGTCCATGGAGTTCTAGCTGGCATATGTCAGCAAACACAGCTCTAATTAGAGAGTTTCCCCATGCTTGGCTATTACTGTTCATTTGACATTAGATAGTGACACCATTACATACAATTTTAAAGACACGGGCATTATTTTGGGCTTCTCAGAATTTTTTTTTTAGCCTGCATCATCAAACTGAGAATTGCATTTTCTCTTGAGAGAAGAAATGCAACATGTAATAAAAAGTGGTCTCTCTTTCTTTTTGCTGTAAGGCTACAAATCACACATATCAAACCTTGGGCACATTGTGCTTGTGATTAATTTTTAACTCATTTGTTTACTATTAATGTGAAATTTAGTTTTGAAAAAGGGTACAAAATTACAGACATTGTATGTTTCAAATTTCAGTTTTCTGTTAAAACTAAAACATTTTTGTTGTATAAAACACAGAGTGATTTAAATAGCCATTGCTATTTTATCCCATTTCTGTTTTTGAATCGCTCTGAACATTTGATAAGACATGCAAATATTTAGAGACAAACACCACCCTGACTCAGGGCTAAAATGGACTCGAAAGCAACTAGCAGCCACGCGAACAGTTCTATACTTATGCACCGTTTCAGGCTTTCATAAGAGTGATATCCTCACTAAAACTCTTGAAGAAACAGAGTAGAAATTCAGAAAAGCTTAGGGAATCCTAAGCTAGGATTCAGGAGTAGTTCTTTCTAAATCTAAAGCCTTGCTAGAAATAAAGATGTCACACAGAAACTCATATCTTTGAATATGGTCTTGCTATCATTCAGTATCCATAGACATGAAGAATCAAACAATAGCTAATTGTATTGTATTTCCCAGAGGCGGTATGATATTACACAAAATATACTGTAATGAGTGAGAAGAAATACTTTTTCTTTGTGATTTTACCTTAGCTATTATTTAGTAACAATAATAATAACAACATTTTAATGACTCAACATTTTAATGACTAATTTAGATGAGATTGATGCTGGTTGAATGCCATAAAATTGTCTTTGAATAGTATACCCTCAAAGGGGTTAGAACACAATTGTGAAAATTTATCACCCATGATGAACTAAACGAGTCTCTCTGTGTCATGCCACAACCGTTTATTCCTTTACGTATTATAGTTGTTGTGAGAGGTTATTGAATGGAGGCACTGTTCAGTCCTTCTCCCTCCTCAGAGCTGTGTTTGAACCCATTGTTGCAGTCCCTGTTATCAAGCCTTCTCATTGAGGGGCTTTCTCTTTTGTTCTTGTCCTTTCCTTTAACAAGCCATGCTTCCTTTTTGAGGGACTAGTCCTGCTTGATAACAAGTCCCAAGTACTCTAGACAATGTGTAGCCATCCTTGCTTCTAATGGCTATCCTTAGTTTAGATTTTCTTTTTATTCTAGCAGACCATAGGACTTTTAGTATTCTGCACTAATACTATAATTCAAACACTGTATTTTTGGGATAATAAGACACACATTTTCCCCCTCTAAATGAGGGAGTGAGGGTGTGTCTTAGGCCCGTAAATACGGTATTCTAGAATATTTTAGAATACTGGTACTATTTGGTTCAGAATATTTTTTTCTTGTGTTTCTGCTTTAAAAAACGCGTGTGCCTTTGGTCTGAAAAATATGGTATATCAATTCTCTTTGATTTTTCTTATCTTGCTTTCACTTGCATATTAAGTGATTGAAAGTACCACGGCTTAGACTAGGTCAGCTTAACCCTTAAAATGATATCTTTGGTCTTTACTACTTTAAGAAGGTTTGTGCAGAATATTTGACTAATGTAATAGATGGTTGTACACATTCTACTGTGTGAATCATATAAACTATGGATAGCTTTGAGAAGAATGGAAATTCTAGAATATTGTGTTCATGGGGAATCTGTACATGCTTCAAGAAGCAGCTGTTCAAACAGATCAAGAGAATATTGCATGGTTTGAAATGAGGAAAAGTGTGTGTCAGGATCGTATCCTCTCACGACATTTGTTCAATGGGTACGTTGAGCCAATAAGCAGAAACTGGGTTATATAAAGAATGATGCATCAGGATTGGAGAAAGGCTTATTAACAACCTGCAATGTGCAGCTGATACAATTGTGCTTGTGGAAAACTTGAAACACTTGATAAAGACCTAGGAGTATAGCTTTTAGTATGGATTACAACTCAGTGTAAAGAAAGCCCAAATCATCCCAACTGATGGAGAAAAGATTGACATTGGTAAGGATTTCATTTTGCTTGGGTTCACAATCAATACTCCTGGAAATAGCAGTCAAGCGATCAAATGATGCATTGTATCGGGCGACTCTGCTACAAAAGATCCTTTTAAAGTGTTGAAAAGTTTGAGAATTAAGGTGAGCCTGACCCAAGCCTTAGCATTTTCTTTCTTCCTTTTTTGATTAATCATTTTATTGGGAACTCTTACAGATATTATAACAGTCCATCATTCAAGTGGATCAAGCATAATCGGTCAATTGCTACCACTATCATTTTCAAAACATTCTCTGTTCTTGAACCGTTTGATATAAGCTCCCCTTTATACCCTACCTCTCCTTCCCTTTGCTGTATTTGACACCATCAATGTGTCTGTTCGTCTGCAATTCTGTTATTCATTCCCCTCCAGTGGGTTATACAGTCCTTATTGCTATCAACTTCCTTTTCCCCCCTTCTCCTCCTCTCTTCCCATACCCTCAGGGAATCATTACTTCCATTACTGCTTCTGAAGGGTTATCGATCTTAGCTTTCATGCATTCAATGATTTTAATTTTAGAAATGAACATAGATAGGTCTAACAATATTAATGATGTAAAACAAAGACCATAATAATAAGGGAAGGAAATAGTAACAAACTAGAAAATAATTATATGTTTCATCAGTGCCACATCTCTCTCTAGATTTATCATCCCTTCCATGAGACCCTTCTCTGAGGGATTGTCCAATTATCTTACATGTGGGTTTTGGGTCTCCACTTTGTCCACACTCATTCATGTCAATTTGATTGCTTGTTTTTGAACTTCTAATACTATTCCCATTAGCACCTTATGATCATACTGGCTGGTGTGCTTCTTCCATTTGAGCTTTGTTGCTTCCCTGCTAGATGGCCACTTGTATAACTTCAAGCCTGTAAGGCCCCAGGTGCTATATCTTTTAAAATATGGGCACCATCAGCTTTCTTAACCATTTTTGCTTATGTACCCTTTTTGTCTTCGGCAATCATCTTGGGAAAGGAGAGCATCATACAATGCTACATTATAACAAATCATTCTTGAATTGAGGTAACATTTAAGTGGAGACCCAAAGTCCATATGCGTCCTTGTTTTATTTACACACAGACAAACACAAATACATCTATCTTTATATCTTTACATGTATATACATTTATATAAGTAATATTTATTTTCATCACTTTTTGAATCACATTATACACCTGTGAACATTGGGCATTGAATAAGGAAGCCTGGAGAAGAAATGATGATTTTGAATTATGGTGCTGATGAAGAATATTAAAGTATCACCAACTTTCAAAAGAAAAAACAAATCTGTCTTTGAAGAAATACAGTGAGAGTGCTCCTGAGAGGCAAGGATGACAAAATTTTGTCTCATGTAGTTTGCATATACTGTCAGGAGAGAACAGTACTTGGAGAAGGGCATCACGTTTTACAAATAGAGGAGCAGAAAACCAGAAAAGCTTGATGAGACAGATTGACTCCCTGCTTACCACAGTAGGCTCAAGCATAAGAGCAACTATGAGCGTGACTCAGGACCTGGCAATGACTGATTCTGTTTTCCATAGAGTTGCTTGTAATTGCAATCAACTGCGGACACTTAACAACAATATGTCTTTCGATGTTTCTCCTGTTGCTTTCTTGATCATTAATTGTGGATGGAATTGAAATGAAATTTTTGACCACCTTAACCTCTTTTCTCAGTGTATGATGTTATTTTTTGTTGTTTTTCTTTACCTTGAGTTGTAATCCACACTAAAGTCTTTGATCTTGATCATCAAGAACATCAAGTCTTTGTTCCCAATAAGCATGGCCCTTTCATCTGTGTATTATATACAGGTCATTAATAAGTCTCCTCTCATCTTTATGCTAAATTTTCAAATAGTCTAGCTCTTCAGAGTATTTTTCAGCATATAGATTGAATAAAGATGGTAAAAGAGGTAATATTGACATGCACTGATTTTACAGTGTCTCCTTGTTTTGTTTTTATTGCTGCCACTAAAATGAAAACCATATGATGACGTGTCTGGTTTCTAAACCAATTTAACCAATGATGCAAATTTGTGTAGCTAATAATACTGATGAATAAGTCAAACTTGAAATTAAGCTATGGGACAAGATGAATGAATTAAATATTAATTTAAAATATATTTAGATTTAATATTAATAACTGATTTCAAAAGATATTATTAACAGTATTATCCAAAGCTGTAATAGGATAAATTTGACAACCATTCAGGTGAAAGAATTAGGGATTTTCTAAACCACCTGTTGATCATAAGCTAATATGTTTTTATTACTCAAAAAGCTAATGTAGTCATAAGTATGCAATAATGCATTTTGAACCCATGAACTCCCTATCACTCAGTGTTTAAGTCAAGTCTGGCAGTCCTGAAGGGCTGTTTTAATTCTAAAGTTCTAGTGGAATCTAGTTTAGTGGAATTGTTTTCAGATTCAGTTTATTATTATCCATAAAATAGTTGGTTTTTAAAAAAAGGCAACCTAGGAATATCTACATAACTCTTTTGGTTAAAAATATCAGTTGATATATTTAGATAGGTTCAGAATAACAGAGTATATTCCATGGATCATAAAGAAAGGTTTTCTTACCTATATTTTCCTTCTGAAGATTTTTTTGGGTCCTCATTTATTTTACCCTCCATAGAACTTTATAAGAGCTCTGATGTGTTACATGATGGGCTGCTGATTTCAAGGTCATTGACTCAATTGCAATGATTTTGGGCTTGGGTTACAGAACTTCATAAACAGTGACATGGATGCACCAATAGAATACTAGTAAGCTAAAGCCATGACTAGATTGATGAGAGGTGTTAATGTGAGTGAAATGGAAGACAGTCATGTACAAGGGGAGAAGAGAAACCAATGAGTGTGTGAAGGGAAAACTATTGGGAATTTGATGAGTAGTTTAAATTGTTGAATAAAAATTGTAGCTCTGAAATACTTATCCCCACCTAATTTATAATAAGAACTTAAAAAAAAGAATGCTAGTAGGCTAAAACAGTTCAGATAAATGAGGGCTATTTTAGTTGTCTTGTTAAAAAATTGGAAGTAGTTTTAAAATAATATTTTCCATATTTTGAGACAATTCAAATTCCCTCATTCATCCTTAAGGAGCTTTCAGCCCTTACTCAGGTTCTGAAAGGAAAGCAATTGAAGGCTACATGCCCATCTAGAGAGACTGGCTTTCCGATAATTTTCGAGCTGGTTCTTTTTGGGGGCATCACTGCCCTCTGGTGGGAGTGGGAGGCCCAGCCTTCCTCCTGGAGAGCTGCTGCTTCAAGTTGATTCTTAATCCCAAACCGAACTCACTGCCCTTGAGTCATTGCTAACGCATAGAGATCCCCAGAGGGTTTCAGAGGTGTCATTGTCTGCAGAAGTAGAAATCCCAGGCTTCTTCCCGCGCAGCTGCTGGTGATTTGAACTCTCAACCATGAGGATAGCAGCCAACGGCATAACCATGACGCTTTCCTCAAGCTGGTAAGAATGAAGTGAAAAACAATTTTCAAAATGTGCCCCTGGGGCCTTCAGGGAACGCTGGTGCATTTGTGGTCCTTTCAGGAAGTTTACGAGGTCAAAATTATTCTTGTAACAACACTGAGGCAACATCTGCCTCTTCATTGTGTTGATAGACTCACTGATGGCACAAAAGCAATGGGGTGTGAAATTGCTGGTACGTTAGGCAGTTCCACCGAACTGCACTAGGACTTCTTGCCTTCTTCATGGCCACACACTCACCAAAATGCCGTTTCACTTACACATGCCTTTGATGAAACAATTTCAGGGATTTGCTATCCTGAAGTGCGCAATGAGAAAAACATTTGAGTAATGGAATAGAAACTATACCTACAGCCCTGTGTGCTTTGAGTGTAAGTTCACCGTGCACTTTCATAGAACATGAATGTTCTGTTTCACCTTAATGCGTGGGTGACTGACAAACAAACTAGAGTTTCCCAGACTTGGGTATTCAGCAGACATTTTCTCTAAATTCAGCTCTCATTGAAAGCTGTAATTCTAGCTTTCAAATGAAAATTTATATTTTGGAAAACTTTCACCTGCCACTCGAACTTCACAGTTTCCCGATAAGCAAAGACTATCTGTGTGAGATCAGTAGAGATATCAATGGACATGATTTAATTTTGATATCATGTAATAAAATGTGGGAGGATTTGGAGAAGATCTGCAAAACTCACTGAACTACTATTTTCCAAGTGACTATTTCATGATGTTGTAACATCATGCCTGAGTAAGACTGCCATTTGAGGTAGGAGACAGCCTTATGGATTTTAATGTCTTTGACTATGCAAAATGTATTGATAATGTTTCAGCCTTCTTGTTATCATTCACTTTTACAGAGTCACTATATTTTTGAGTTTGGTGAAGCGCGAAAAAAGAAAATTTATTGGTACCTAAGATGGATCTAAAGATACTCTCTAACAACATATCAAAGTGAGGCCTGATTTTCTTCAGTTTTTTTTTTAAGCCCAACAAGTCATAGAATTAGAGTGAATGAAGAAACATATATGAAAATCCAGGTATGCTGTTTTTAAGCTGGACATTAAATGCATCTGCAAATATATCAAGCTATAATCAAGGTTATTCTTCTTGCTATTTTTGGGTTTATTTTAGGTACTAGTTATTTTAATAAGATATTATGCTAATGTAAGACATTTGTCATTCTATTTTAGATGAGTAAAATATTTCCTAGCCTTTTGTTATAATCTTATAAATATTGATTGATTTAACTCATATGAACCACTGCTTTGGGGTTGTTCTATCATTTTTATGTGTGAGTGTCCTCATCTAAAAGTTTGGGATGTTGCTGTCCCCAAATAATACTGAGGCACCAAAATTTTCCCTGACCTATCTATCACCGCCTTCTCTGTAGAACTGACTTTTTTTGACCTTACTTGAACCTTTCTTGGTTTTGTTTCTATGCACATGATAAATGTGTGTAAGTTTATTCATGTCACTGCTAAAGATTCACCAAGTTTTCCCCATATCCATGGACTTCATGGCCTGACTCCATCCCCCTTGGGAAATCACTGCTTGTGTAAATGTCCTTACAGTCTCCCTTGGACTTGAAATCATTCACTTCAGTGACTGCATTTCCTGGTGGTGTGAAATGATCCCTCTCTTGGCCACCTGCTGTGGGAACCATTATCAGCCTGAAAATGGAAAACAAAACCAAGAAGGGATAGAACTGTGTCCTGTCAAGAGAGAGAGAGAAAAAAAAGTTGTTACTTGAAAACACAACCATGCGTGATTAACCATGGCTGAGGTTCCAAGGACCCACATTTAAACTGAATGCTTCTAGAATTTTTTGTTGTTGTGGTTACAATGCAGTTTTATAGGGACAGGTAAAATGCTTATGAACCAATTACTTTAGGCATCAGAGACGCTTCCATCTAATGAGTAGAAGTCATGACCAAAAAATATTTAGAAATGGCTTCACGTTTCAAAAATTTTAATGTAAGCAAAGGATTGGATTAGAGTAATTAGATTAGAAGGCGACACTCTTTGAGAAGTAAACAGAGGGGGTCAACATGTCAGACTACAATTCAGCTAGCAGTATGCAGATGACACAACCTTGGTTGCTGAAAGTTAGGAGAACTTCACACACTTGTGGACGTAGATTAAAAAATTCCGGCCTTCAGTTTGGGTTACAACTCAATGTCAAGAAAACCAAGAATCATTAGCATTAGGTGGTAGGACTTTTCAATTGAATTTTTTTTATCATCTAGTATCTTTAAAGTAAGATTATATACAGTATAGATTCTTGTATTATTTTGATGCTTTTGAATTCATTGAAGTTTGATTTGGACTCTAAGGAATGGTCTCCTCTGGTGAGTGATCCGTGAACATTGGAGAGACTGTACAGGCTGTTGTAGGGTGTCTGTGAACCCACATTGATTGGTTTTGTTACTTTGATCTTCTAATGTTTGCTGGATTTCTTTCTGTGCCTCACCAAAAATTAAAGACTACTATAATTGCAAGATGTGTTTCTCTTCTAAATTAGATTAGAATTTATTTTATGTACTTTGGAGCTCTGTAGGTCTTTTGAAATATATTTCTATTGATTCCACCATCCTATGTCCCTCGATTGGTGCATTTGAATCCTCCACATTCAGTGTGATTAGCAATGGATATGAATTTAGTGCTGTTACTTGTGTGTGTTTGTAGTGTTTACAGTTTCTTTGTACATTTGATTTTCTGTTATTTTTGTTTATGGATTTGCTTTTCATTTTGATTTTGTGCTTACTAAATCCTTAAAATATTTTTTGGTACATAGATTTACTAATTTTCCTTATAATTATTCTAAAATTACTTCCATCTCACTACATGCATAGCTGTATATAATATCTTTTTTAAAATTTTATTTTAAGAAGTTTTATTATGGCATAATCTACATATCATAATTCAACAGCTCTGTCACATTAGGAAGAGTTGTACAATCATTGCCAATATCTATTTTAGAACATTTTCTTCTTTCTTGTACTCGTTATTAGCTTCACCCTTTCACTTTTCCCTCAAGAAACCATTAATCCATTACTGTCTGTGTAGATTTACCCATTCTGGATTTTATAAATAAAAAAAAATACAAAAACAAAAAACTAAAGAAACAAAATAGCTAACAGCAACAAAAATAACAGAGAAAAACCTCAATTGAAAAGACAGCAGAAAAGGTTAAAAACTAGAACAACTTTAAAATGAGTCAAAAGGGAGATCAAATGACAAAGCATTTTAACCTTACTTCAATTACCATTATCCAGTTTCCAACTGTACCCTGCCTCATAGCAAAGCTATTCACTTGGCGCGTCTATGGTCAGAGGGGATTCACTGGATACTTTATCCACTTGTATTTCCCCTTATCTTTTTTTTTAACCCCAAACAACTTTTAAATGAGTCAAAAATAAGATCGAATAAAGATCCTAAATTTTAATCAAGCTATATCTACTATAATCATCTCTACAATGCTCTCTGTCTGAGAGCAAGGCTATTGACAATGTTCAGAAGGTATTCACAGAAGACTTAATCTATGGGCGGGCGTGCAAATGGATTTTGGACTCCACTCTTATGTATAGCCTTTTTCAAACCTGGTGTTCACAATTTAAGCTCTGATAGCATTCCCTCCTTAGACTTTGGGTCTTATTATTTATAATTCTTGGATCCACAGGGTGGTGGATTTCTTCCCTGTGGACTTAGTTGACATCAAATAAGCTGGCTCCTTATTTGAAGACAAGCTTTTAAGATTCCAAATGGGGCTTTTTCTCATATCTGAGCACCATCTCGTTTGTTTTATCACATTTTGCTATTGCTTCCATTTCTTTAGTGATCTTCATCGGATGAGCATCAAGCATGATCATGCCATATGAATTAATTGTTCTTAGTTGGGAGTCTCAAATCCATTCATATAGCTATAGTTTATATATCTCTGAGGTGCACTTATAGCTATTTTAAAATTAACTTTATCTTTCTAAATTTACAGTTTATTTCATCTTGGTAACACCTGGCTATCCTCTCCATGTGGAATTTTCTATAACTATATTGTTCATTTCCCCCTTTTGTTTTGACATTGTTATCTTTTACAGATGGAGGTCTCTAGTCTTCAGTGTCATTTTTGAGCTCTATTTTGGTTTTGAGGATTGACTTCCTGGCTTCCTATTTGGGTGATGCTATCATATCTTCATGCCAACTTGTCTCATGGTGTTGGTTTTCTCTCTGCAGGACTCCCATAAATATTTTTGTAATGTTGGTCTAGTGTTTACAAATTTCTAATTTTTGTTGTTCTGGGAATGTCTTACATTAGTCGTCATATTCACAACACAATTAAAAAGGGTTCTTATTATGAACTGGGTGAAGGTTTATACACCAGAGTATCAATTTTTTATTCCACAGTTCATTCACATTTTGTTTTGTGTTATTGATTGTCATTTTCACATCCTTCATTCCAGTTCCTCTTGTGGTTCCTGTTTCCATTCCTTCTTCTTTCCTAACCTTCTACTCTTTTTATCTGGGCAAGTGGTGCCTTTAAAAAATATATATATATCTCAAGTGGTTAATTTTTCTAAGGTGTCTGAACTTCTATGTGGTAATTTCTCTCCTTATACATCTCTTTTTTCTGGATGGGCTGAATGAAAATTGAACCATGGGTGTGAGTTCATTTCCAGATCAGAAGCATGATGAAGGGGCATCATCAAAAGAGTTCCACCTACCTCTACAGAATCACTAAGCCTGATTTTTCTCATGATTTGGAGTTTTGTTACATTCTGTCCATGATTGTTTAATGTGATACCATTCAGTGCTGCTGTTTCGATTATCAGGGTGCCATCTTGTTTTTTGGTCTCAGGTTGATTGCGATGGTTAGAGCTTATGCAAATGAGACAATCCTGAGTGAAGATAGAGGTGGAATTCAACCTCTAAATCTGGTCAACGTCTTCTTCAGAGCATAGCCTTTTTTATCAGTGAAGGCCTTGCGTGAGCTGAGTTCTCTTATGCCCAATCACCTTCTGCTGGATCTGAATCCTGTGTGTGGTTCATCGTTCTTTTGCGCCATTTGCCAATTTCAGGATCCGTCAGCATACTACTGACATAGAATTTATTTGTCTGACGTTGGCTTCATTTACTTCTATATTTAGCAACCTGTGCCTCCCCCCCGCCCTTCTCTTCATTTTGCTCCCAGTTAGTCAGCTTCCTTAGCTACATGAATCAGAGAAGTTTATAAGTTACATCTGACCTATGGACTTGAACCAGACTGTAGCTACCTAGTTCTACAACTGTGTAAGCCATTGCTTTATACAAGTTTCTTAACACACGTGAATGCACACACACACACACACACACCAAGTCATTGGTTTTGTTTCTGCAGAGAACACAACTTAACACAGTGATGGAGACTAGTTCATTAGTCTACTGGACTGCTTCATTTATTACACTCATTGTGCATCTGGACTTTTCCCAACTTTTCCTTTCTGCAGACAATGATACACAATAACTATTGGTTACTGCATTTTAGATAGCTGCTCATGATCATTTAAGAGCCTCATTGCTACTCACCAAAGTAGGAAGTAGAGCACATAGACCAATCATCCCCCAAGACTACATGGTGCAGAATCTCCAGGCTAACTGAATCAATCCCTTGAGGTGTTTGGTTTTATCTAAAAAGATACACATGTATCCTCTCTCAAATCTCTGTATGTTGATAAGAATATCTCCAATCTCCCTCACACATACCTCCAGTCGGTGTGTGTGTGTCTATGCATCTGCTCATAGGTGACTTTTTTGACTGTTTATATCACAGTATTTATGCCTGTGTCCTTAACGATTTGCAAGGTAATTTTGCTGAACATATGGTTCTCAGTTGAAAATTATTTTTCTTTCAGGGTTTTGCACATAATATTCCATTAGCCTCTTGTCTGGGTGATGTCGGGTAGGAAATCAGACCTTAGTCTTATTAGTGCCCCTTTGAAGGAGTCCTGCTAGTGGTGTCAGGTCATGTTGGACTGCTAACTGCAAGCGTAGTAGTTGAAACCCACTGCCCTGCGGGGGACAGTGAGGCTATCGACATCCCTAAAGAGGTCCACTTTGAGAACCCTTTATGAGTTCCTCAATAAGTTGGATTTGACTCCTTGGCAGTATTTTTATTTTTTTGCTTTTAAATTGGGATTCTGTTTCTTTCTATGGTTTCATATTGTCTCCTCTTTCCAAGGCATTCAGCTGTGGATTTATTTAAGTGCAGATGGCCTGCAGGAACCGTGTGGGTGTGGAATGTGTGTTGTTCCAGCTGAGTAGGCATTAGAGGAGGCCACGCTGGGCTAATCTACTTATTGTTTGACAGAGGTGGAACTGACACCTGTCAGGATGTGACTCGCTGGTAATGTGATGTGGCTGTCCATTAGGTCAGCTGGGAATGGATGCGGGATGATTCTTGCCAGTCTCTGGGTTGCATGCTGAGTGTGGTTGCTTGGTGATGGTGCATCAGTCACTGGTCTCAGAATGGGTATGACGGGAACTTGGTCATGTGGTCATTGGGGAGTCAGGGAGGTGCACAGGAGGCTGCAAGGGGTGAGTGTGTATCTCCAGACCAGGTCCTGCTAGTGCAGGACCATGTAACACAGACTGCTGGTTGCAGTGACTGTCTGGTGGTGGGCTAGGGAGAGTCAATCTTCTAGGGGCACATCTGTTAGGACACAAATGTGTGTGGGATAGATGAGTGGATACTTGGGAAGGGAGGCTCTCCTGGTCACCAGGAGCACAGTAAGAAAGAAGGAGGTGAGTGCTCATTCAGTCTCCATCTGGCATGAGCATCAGATTCTTCATGCTTGACCAGAACCGGCCCTTGACCAAATGCAAAGAGAGGGGATTGTCAGGAGTACAGTCAGGTAGGGGCTGTCTCATCACCCATCCCAAGATCTTCCACTCCTTCTGCACTGCTTGCCCAAGTGATCAAGGTAAGTATTTTGTTCTTTTTTGGTGACTCTCTCCATGTTTTGTAACTGTCTAGGTCCCTGAGGCCTATTCCTGAGTTTCTGCACTTTTCCTCCTTAGATCTAGCGTTCTGTTCACATTATTTAACACTGGGGTTTTCTGCACAGTATCTTAGCCTTATTGTGGATTCCGTGAAGTTTCTTCCTTACCTGGGAGTGCTGCTCGGTTTGTACCAAAATGGTTGTATTATGCAGGGTTGACTGGTAGGGGGCCTATAGTCTCTAAGTCTCTCTCTCTTTTTATATTAGATCTCTCCTTTCCTTTAATGTTCCCTGGAATGCTTTTAGACTTCTGGGGTTTGTTCTTGGTGCCCAAATTGTCACCTGTACCTGTTACACTTGGCTTTTTGGTTCTTTGCTACAAAGAGCAAGATAGGTGACTAAGCTGCCATCTTGGGCATTTTATGAAATTTGCTGATAAGTTATAAGACCTACCATAACTTTAAAAAAAGCTTTTTTTCCACCAGAGGTCAGTGATGCCACTCCCCACCCCCCCAAGAAAGTTGTGAATTAGGTAGGGGATAACAGATCATCCTTTTTGTATTTAACAGCATAAACACCTGGGAAGATTCTCTTTGGTCACAGGGATTTTTTTCTTTTGTAAAAGAAATTTCACTCAAACCTTGTTTTTTGGGGATGGCCGATTTAAGAGGACAGTGTGTAGCCATGAAATTTTGTTTTCTGCTCTAGAAAAATGCCATAGGAACTGTTGTGAGGTGGGACCCAGCTTACAAGGACAGTGCTATGGGAAAAACTCAAGTGTATATGGAGTTTTCTTGTTTCAAAAAAGATGAAATGTCAATTGATAGTCAAACCTCATTGGAGATGTCTGTCGACTTCCTGAATGGACAAAAATATCCACTTGGAGGGGGTGCACTTGGAGTTTGTTCCACCAGTGGAACAAGCTTTCTATCTAGAATGTCTGCAAAGCTTGTGTAATAGTGTGCCACAAGAAGACCTGGTTTGTGGTAGATGGAGGACTGCTTTTGCCACCATGACAGTCAACCTGCTCATGCAGTCATCTAAGTGCTTCAGTTTTCTTTGGCAAAAAAACATGCATGCCTCTCTTGCCCTGTGCACCTCCTGCCTAACCTTGCCATGTGCGACTTCTGTTTATTTCTGTGAATGCAGAGGGACATTGAGAGGATGGAGATTTGAGTACATAGAAGAGTTGAAGAAAAAAAATGAGGGACGTGCTATGAGTCATCCAAACAGAGGAGTTGGTAAAATATTTCAAGAATGGAATTGCAGATTTGACAAAAGTATTATGTGCAATGGAGAGTAGTTTGAAGGAGAAAAGGTTGCTTTATAAAAAAATTAAGTATGTAACTTTGGAAAAAATAATTCTGACATTTTGGGGGTGCCCTCTCATATGCTACACACAGAGTCAGAGGTTGCTGCCAAGTGTTCAAGCACACAGTGCTATACAGTGAACTTTTTATACCTGTAGGTAGGGAACTTCACATTAGAAAGTATAGCACAGTATCTACATAAGCTCATAACACAGGCATTTCTTATGACTACCAAGATATATATTGTAGATTATATGTGTACTGTACTTCTGACAGCACAATTGCTCTGCATTGATGGGACTATCTCTCTTTCAAACAAGGAAACAGATTCTTAAAGATCCAGAGCCACAAAGCCAATAAACAACAAAATCAGGGTTAGAGTCTAGGCAGTCCGTTTACAGAAATATTACTTCATTCTTTTTTGGGGTACATTGCTTAGATGGCCAGCTTTGAAGAGGAATTAAATATGAAGGGGCTTCAAAAATTTTATGGAAAAAGGAAAGGAGAGATATTGGAATCTCCCCCCCCCCAATTTTTGAACCCCTTTCCCATGACTTGTGATATTGGAATTGTTTTATATTCTCACATACTCTCCCCCTCCCTCTACTGTACTTTCAAGTCCCATTAATCTTCTGATGTCAGATGTAGTATCATTCATTTTCACTTTGTCAATTCCTCTTTTTCTGTGTCTCCACAATTATTTGTTTATATCTTTGTAAAATAAAATACAACCTAGAAGTGTAAAAAAAAGTGCTTCATGTGTCACTGTGTTCTCTTCTGGAACCAATGATTTATCCCTTAGTCCCCCTTACCTCATCCCCAACCACATAGGGATTATTCAGAAAGATAACTTAAAAAATATCACTTAATTGATTTATTTTGGTTGTTATCAAGAATGTAGACAGCAGAACCTAGGACTTTCTCAAGTATGACTACATGCAGAGTCCAGTGATGTTTATTAACCATCCTGTTACACTAACCATCTCTTCCATAGCACTCTACTGTGGACAAGGTTTATAGTTTATTGCAATGGCCATATAGAACTCACTGACAATGTTCATGATTATGGAGTTTATTCAGGAAGTTAATAGATTATAATTCAGGTGATAACTTCTCAGGATAGAGTTGTTCAGTCTTTTCTCTGTTGAGCCCAAAGGCAGCCCTCTCTCTGGACTTCAGCCACTTGACCTGCTCTCTGCTTGTTGAAAGTGCTACAAACCTTTTTTAGGGCTCATAATAAATGCCCCAAAGACATGAAATTCTGTGGAAAGTCTCAGCTTGAATGTATTCAGTTCCAGATTCCTGGGTCAGTAAACGCGACTCCATCAATTAAGTGCAGACAGCCATCCTGCACTATAAGCACACCCCCTGCCTTAAAGTGCCCTGTGTCACTTACTCAGTGGACTGGGAAGTCCACTTCTGTCTCAACTCTGGCTCGTGGTTCTGCTGCTGCTCTGCCATTCCTCTGGTGTCAAAGCTGTGTCCTGGACCAGTGATACGAGTGATACAATGGTGGACTCATTCTCCATATTGTGATCCGATGTGGCTACCTTTCATTTTTGCATGATGATGATTTTTGCGTAATTTTCTTGTCTTTGGAACCTAACTATGCCAATAAGTAAGAAGTAGGTCTATGCTTTATTGCATTCAATAACTGTGATAATGACAGTGCTATTTTATATGTTTTATCCATCTTTGAGACAATTAGTTTTTTGCCTAATTTATTAATGTAGTGAATTATAATAGGTAGATTTTATGATTTATCTCTTTGCCACATTTCTGGGCAAAACTCTACATTGTCACAATAAATTATTTTATTATATATTTATGACATCAGTTTTAAAGTTGGGAATATGTGCTTCTATTTCTTTTCATAAAAATTATATATGTATATATACTATAGAGTCCACCTTTTCTTGTTTTAATATTTTAGATAATCTTTATATTTAGTCTTAATACTTTCTGTCATCATGGTATTATTTGAAAAAATGCAAATATCTTCTGTTTTTCATTTTTTCTGTGCTTTGCAGTTGTATTGCTATGTGCATATAGATTGACATATTTTTAATTTATTTTTTCTATATGTATACAGAGCACATTTTCCCATTCATTCTTTTTCATGTGGATCATTATTTTTCTAGTGTATTTTAATCTTTGTCCCATTTTATGTTTTTTGATTTGCACTCTATCTTGTCTAATATCGCTGCCATGTTTGTCTCTTGTTTACATGTCTTACTATATATTGTCCTTTATGGTAAGTCCCTTTGCATATATAATTGTCTAAGCATGTGTGCACTTGAGACTTGATGCTATTCAATATCATACAGCAGGGCTCCTCCATCTGGAAGTAAATACGATGACATCTAAGTCTATGGCTGTGGTGTGTACATCCTGAATTACGCCCAAGTCCTTAAAGGATAATCCTTACTTGGATCTTAATTACTTTCCCAGTTTCCTCACCAATGGGCTCTTTATATTTGCAGTAAGTTGCAGATAGTAGTTTTGCCTTCAGGAAGTTACCATTGTAGATATTAAATGCCTTGGCATTGATTCCAACTTACAGTGAGTCTGTGTGCAAAACACTGCCCAGTAAAATGTATTTCACCAATTAAGTACAGCAAAAAATGTCTCGTTAGAAGAAACAATTGAGAGGAAGGAGCAACTAGCAGACAGAAATGCTGCCATAGACTGTAGTCTTCAATGTTAGTCTCACTTTTTGTCAGTACTTAGCATCTATACATTTTGGTTTTTTCTTTCTTTGCATCACTGCCCCGGTGGGAACAGGAAGCCCAGTCTTGCTCCTGGAGAGCTGCTGCTGGATTTGAACCACCAACTCCGTGGGCCGCAGTCTCACACACAACCACTGCGCTATCAGGGCTCAGCTGGTTTTTCCATCTATAAAACTGGAATAATAATAGTACATAAGTCATGAGGTTGCTGTGAAAATCAAGTCATGAGATTGCTGTGAAAATTAAGTAGGTTCTCAAACGTTTTAATGTAAGAACACTTCCTTATATGCTAACCCATGCAAATGACATGGAGATATAGATATTGCAGATGCACCCCATTTTTAAGAGAAGTTTTTAAAGAGGAGTTTCAGGTTTACAGAAAAATTAAGCAGAATATACAATGAATTTTCTTGTACTTTCTATCAACTTCTTGCATTCTTGTGGAATATGTGCTATGATTCATGAGCAAAGTATATATTTTTACTAACTACTTGTACTTAATTCACATCAAGGCTCACTCTGTGTCATACAGCCCATTTTTAATTTACAGTAGCATTGTTTCTCAAACATTAGTGTCTTGATACATCCTCTGGAACATTGAGAAAGATAGATTTTAAATAAATGGTTTGAGTTAAGGTCCAAGATTCTACATAAATAGGCATATAATGCTGTTCTCTCTGGTCCCTGATTCACATTTTAAAGAAAAAAATAGTAGGATACTGCTTTTAGATTTGGGGGTAATCTGTGATAATCTGTTGAACATTGTAATTTATAGGTATTTGGAATTTATCCTAAACGAATCATATCAGAAGCATATGTTATTGGTTTCTCTAAGGAGCACATATTTTCCTGGTACTATTATTCACCTTATTGACTAATTATTGACTGAAAATCGATCTGTGGGGGTCAGTTCCATTCTAGTCCTGAAGGATAACCAAAGACCACAAGCTTGGGAGAGATGGAAACCATATGGTACTTCTTTAAAAGGTTGAAAATATAGGGTGTGAACCAACAACCCATCTACCAGGTATCTATCCAAGAGAAATAAAAGCTGTGACGTGACACAGATATATATGCTCCAAAGGGCAGCATTTGTCCAGCAACGATGCCCAGAAGGTGGAAAGTGGTAAGAAAGGAGGACAAATGGAACAATAAGCTCAGACAGGTGAGAAGAGTTCTGTTTAATTGTGGGGATTACAGTCAATGTGTGAATCAGAATGTGGATGAGTCATTAAAAGGAGTATCAAATGACTGCAAACTTTCACCCGCATCACAGCAGTGTGTGGTCAAAATGTGTATGAATTATTGAAAGGAGAACTAAATTACTCCGCAAACTTTCACCCGCATCACAACACAAAGTTTAGCAACAGCAACAACAATAACAACACAGTGAAGACCTGAATGGGATCTGATTTTTCCCTTTGAGATACATGAGAACCATGGACATGGGGGAAAACCCAGGAGATGACGTGAAGCAAGTTTCAATCTAAAAAGAGGGAAATTAATAGGGAGTCGGGCATAGGCAAGTAGAAATCATCAATAGTGAGAGAAAAGAGGACTGCACAGGAAGACAGGGTGTAGAAGGATATATGAGAGGGTTTCAAGACATTCATGGAAAATGGAATAAAAATGCCGATAGGAGTCTTCCACAAAAATTTAATGCTTCCTCATGTAAGGACGACTTTCCTAGAGGAGGAACTTACCCACGCAGAGTAATTTTCAGTCAATAATCGGCCTATAAGGTGAATAATAGAATAAATGTACTATGGTACATCAAGATAATCTCATGGCAGGCAGTGTAGCATGAGTTACAAAAGACATCTTAATAAAAGGGTAGAAAGCCTATGTGGAAGTGCAGTTATGTGTTCTTAGGTTTGGAAAGCTGGGGCAGGATTCTGAAGCATTGTTGTATAATGCATGCACACTGTCTAACATGTACTGAACTAACACATACACGTACAGTATGAGCCCACAACCTAGCTTTTAGCTCTTCCAGTTTCTGCCAAATCCTCAACTTCAGATTCTCTAAATCATGGGTGAATCACTTGTTTAATTACACATGGCAGGGAGGCAACTTTGTCTGCAGGATTAATGAGGTGGAAGACTTAGAGAGGCCAGCTCATCATTTCAGGTTCCAGGTCATCCTTGTAGGTTTCAAGTTAGCCTCACAGGTAGGTCCCAGTTGATTTGTCTCCCTCTCCTTCTACCCATCCTATCTTCCTTTTCTGACTATCTCCTCTAGTGGTTTCAGGTTTCATCACCTTAATCAGCCATGAAGTTTATTCCAACTCATATCCACCCTACATTGAGAATTGAGGTTGTAAATCTGTGTGGAAGCAGATAGCCTGATCTTTCTCTTTCTAAGTGACCGAGGGGTTTGAAAGCTGACTTTGAGCTTGCAATCCAACATTTACCTGACAGAGTCACTGTGCTACTCTAGGTACATTAGAGAAACAAAGCCATAGAAATTCAGGTATATAACAGAGAGATTTATATAAAGGGGAAGTGCACATCAAGAAAACATTCCAACCCAGAGCTTACCAAGCCCAAGTCCAACATTAGCCCATATATGGAACACCAATCCACAAAGTCCTCCTCCATCTCAGAAAACACACACAATGATGCTGACTGCAGGAGGAAAGATGCTGGCTGTGGTCTCCACAGGGCTGCTCCAGCACCCAGGGCTGCAAGAGGGTAGGTCCACGTGGTTTCTCCTGAGTGATGTGTCACAGGAAGTGAGCCTTGACAGCTGAAGCCAGGAGCTGGCTAAGGCAGCTGCACCCAGTCTGACCATCAGAGAGCAAAAGACCAGAGAACTAGAAGGAGAGGCTCCCGGAGCCATTTATCTCTTTGCCCTTCAATTCATCCTGCATGTGTTTACTGGCCATGTTGGCACAATAAACTATCTCAGTCACTTACTACTAAAATATTTTTCATTTGTGCTGCTGTTATCACTAGCCCTGACTTTGCAGAATTTGGATGCCATGATACTCTCCATAAAAATATTTTGGAAATAAAATTAAACAGAAGTAAAACTGTAGCACTGAAGCGCTATAAGATACATACAAGATGGGAGGCTGCTGGCAAGTGTTAAAACACAGAAGTTATACAGTTTTTTTTGTTTTGTTTTGTACTTAGGGAAAGTTCACATTAGACAATATAGCGGAGTATATATAAACATATAAGAAGAAAAAATCTCTTTCAGTATCAACATCTCCTTGGAGATCTGCTTCTCTGAGAGTAATGCACTTATCTTGATATTCTCTTACAAACTCCCATTAGCAAGAGGAATACAATCATCACAGTTCATGTGACCTACAACACAGTGACTGTTAGGCTCAAACAGTCAATGATTTATGGAGTCAGGAGTCAGGCTCATTATCTCCGAGTTCCTGTTCTTTCATCAGGACTATGTTGTGTTTCTTAAATTGAGAAAACACAAGTGTTTCTGCTAATTTTAATGCCTTCTCTCTATATCTGCTCCCTCCATGAAGTGTACACAGTCATAATGACTCTATGCAATGACATGTTTCCTGAGTCAGTCAATAGGTGTTTTCATTATCCTCCAGATTACCTACATAACCCAACTGCCATTTAGGGGCATCAGAATTATGCCAATCATGGCCATTACAAAAGCCAACAGACACTTTGTTCTGCCACCTATAAACGTGATGTCCCAGAATGAGATAAACCCAAAACGACAGGGTCACCCTATGTAGTTCCATTCCCCAAAATCAATGAAATTCTGAGAATTTCCTCCAAATTACTCACTCACTAGCAAAATGATTTTAACCCTGACTCTTGCAAATTGAGTTATAAGGTTAAGCAACACCTTTTAATTATGTAAATAATGTAACGCAGGTAATTTCACATTTTTCCCCTTAAATTTTGTTTTGATTTTTTTAAGGTGATCTTTCTGAGAGCCAATTACTTTGAAAACTTTTTTTTGGTAAGGGAACCTCTTTTCTAAATTATTTTATCTCCAAATTCTCCCAGTGTGAAACTATTTTGGAGAATCAGTGGAAGCAACAAAATTAATAGGATTATTTTCTTACATTGTATCCATATAAAAAAGGTTATGGGGTGAGCCCTGGTGGCATAGTGGTTGTGCGCAGGACTGCAGCCCACTGGGTTGGAGGTTCAAATCCGGCAGCAGCTCTCCAGGAGCAAGGCTGGGCCTCCTACTTTCGCCACCAGAGGGCAGTGATGCCCAAAAAACAAAACAACAAAAAAGGTTATAGAAACTTGCCTACTGTTTATCTTAGTAATTTGACCCCTAATCATGCTCAACAGAGGAAATTTAAGTTTTAACATGAATTTCATGGTTATCTGAGGAGAGAAATAGGAGGTTGAAGTATAAAATTTTTCATGATCTTTTACAATATGGAGACTCTAGCATTAGATGACATGATTTTAGATTCCATAACTTGGTAGTAAAAGGTCTTGAAAATATTATAGTATATATCTGTGCCTTAACATTATAGTATATCTCTGTGCCTTAATTTCTTTGTCTATTAGATAGAGCGTATACAGGATCCAAATCACGTCATGATAGTAAAGATTAAATGAAATAATGCAAAAATGAACACATGTCCCATAATAAGTGTGCAATAAATTTCAGCTCAAATATTTAACTCTTGTGATACTTTAGAATTCACATGAATCTGCTTTCCTTAGAGAATGATAAAGAGATCACTAGTCACATATGGAAAGAACGACCATGAAATCTCATGCATGAAATAGGCCAGAGCAGGTGGAGATCCAGCTGCTAGAATCAGATGAGCAAGGTTTTAGAATCAGAGATAATTGATTGAAAAAGAAAATAAGAGCCTGGGAAGTGTTTGAGATTAGCCTATCCCTTGCCTTTTTTTTTTTTATGGTTCATGGAATGTCCAACTACCTAGTAAAAGTAGAAACAAGAACTGAGCTCCAGTGGCATAGTGGTTGAGTGCGTGACTGCAGCCCACTGACTTGGTGGTTCAAATCCAGCGGCAGGAAGGCTGGGTAGCTCCCGTGACCACCAGAGGGCAGTGATGCTTCCCCCCCCCCCCCAAAGCAGAAACAATACAGTTAGATACAAATTTGGAGAATCCTTAAGTAAGTGGAGTCTTTACAGTGATGTAGCATAATAAGGAATAGATATTGAGAAATATGCTTCACAGAAATGTTTCTTCTATATTGGAAACCTGTTCATTGGAGAGTGGTATTACATTGTACCTATAAGAAAATCAAAGCTCAACGAGGGACATGTATGAATACTAACTTACCTTACTGCGGGACTAAAACACAATTTGAGATAACTTAGGTAAAAAGCTCACCACTTGTCTATCAGTTTGTTGTACTGTGGTGACTTGTAGCTTGTTCTGATGCTGGAAGTCATGTCACTAGTCCAATCAATGCAACTATCATTCAACTTTATGGCACTAACCACAAAAGTTAGAGATAAAGAAATTGAACAATTCTACCAGAATGGATGAGAGATGAGACATACAATAAAAAGTATTTTGATAGTTATTGGTGATTGGAATGCAAAAGTTGGAAACAAAGAGGAAGGAACAGAAATTGGAAAATACAGACTTGATTACAGAAATGAAGTTGGATATTGCATAATAGAATTTTGCAAGACCAATAACTTCTTCATAGCAAATGTCTTTTTTCAACAACACAAAAGATAACTATGTACATGGACTTCCACAGAAGGAATACATAAAAATCAAATTGTCTACATCTGTGGAAACACATGATATGAGAAACTTGATATCAGCAGTTAAAACTGTAGAACAAACCAATTGTTCATATGCAAGTTCAGAGAAAAGCTAAAGGAAATCAAAACCAACCCAAAATATGGAGCCAAATATGACCTTGAGTCTATTCCACCTAAATTTCAAGAACATCAGAAAAACATATTTGACAGAAGACCTGATGAACTGCAGGAGGATAGCAAGAGGTATGAAGAAAACCAAAGGTCATTTAAAATGCAGGGAAGAAAAAAAGATCAGAATGGCTGCCAGAAAAGACTCTGAACCTTGCCACTATTCACAAATAGCTAAAGCAAATGGGAGAAAGCATAAAGTCAAGAGGCTGAACAGAACATTTCAAAGGGAAGCTCAAGAAAACAAAGCCACATATTATAATGAAATGAGCAAGGACCCAGAAATAGAGAACCCAAAAGAAAGAACATGCTCAGCATACCTGAAACTAAAGGAAATCAAGAAAAATTTCAAGCCTCAAATTGTAATTTTGAAACATTCTATAGGCAAAATGTTTAATTATGCAGGAAGCATAGAAAAAAGATGGAGAGAATACAAAGAGACACTGTATCAAAAAGAAATAGTTCACAATTCACCACTTGAGGAGGTAGTTTATGAACAAGAACCGGTGGTTCTCAAGGAAGAATTTCAAGTTGTACTGAGTGCATTAATTAAAAAAAACAAAACAAAACAAGCCTCTAGGAATTGATGGGCTACCCATTGAAATGTTTCAGAAAGATAAAGAAGTACTGAAAGCACTCACTTGCCTATGCCAAGAAATGTGGAAGATAGTTATCTGATAAACTGATTAGAAGAAATCTGGATTTGTTCCTATTCCAAAGAAAAGTGCTCAATCTATGTAATGATATTGTTGATATCGTACCCAAGCAAAATTGTGCTGAAAATCATTCAACGTTGGTTGAGGCTGACAAGGAACTTCCAGAAATTCATGCTAGATTCAGAAGAGAACATGTAACAAAGGATATCATTACTGATGTTAGATGGATCTAGACTCAAAGCAGAGAATACCAGAAACATCCTTGTACTTTGTTGACTATGCCAGAGCATTCAACTCTGTAAACATAAAAAACTGTGTATAACCGTGAGAAGAATGGGAATTCCAGAACACTTCATTGTGCTCATTCAGAACTTGTACATAGATAAAGAGGCAGTTGGAATATTGCTTGGTTAAAAATAAGGAAAGTGGTGTCAGCATTTTAGTCTCTCTCCATAATTGTTCAAGCTCTATGCTGATAAGAGAAGCTGGATTATATGAAGAAGAGTGGGGTTTCAGGATCAGAGGAATCCTTATTAATAATCAGCAGTATATAGAGGACCTGACCTTGCTCACTCAAAGTGAATAGGAATTGAGGCATTGCTGGTGAAGATTGAGGATTGTATCCTTCATTATGGATTTCAATCAGTGTAAGGAAGAACAAGATCCTCTCCACTGGATCAATTGGTGACCTTGTGATAAATGTACAAAGGATTAAAGTTGTGAAGGATTTTGTCTTACGTGGATCCACAATCTATGTCCATGGAGCCAGCAGTCAAGAGATCAAAAGATGTGTTTCCTTAGATCAATCTGCTGTGCAAGACTTTGAAGAGTGAGGATGTTATTTTGAGGACTGTGATGCATCTGACCCAGCCATGATATTCTCCATTGCATCAGATGCATGTGAAAGTTGGAGATTGAAGAGGGAAGACCATAGAAGAATTGATGCAATAAAATTATGGGCCTGGAGAAGGATACTGAAAGCACCATGGGCTATGTGTTAGTTAGTCCTGGTAGACTAGAGAAACAAATTCATAGACATGCATATGGATATAAGGGAAAGGTTTATGTACAAGAGGAATGGAACATTGAGAAAGTATCCCAATCTAGTCCAAGGTCACAAGTCCGATATTAGTCCGTATATCTGATACCAGTCTATAAAATCTCCTTCTGACTCATGAAGCATGTGCAATGACACCAGAACAATCACAGGCCAGTAGGTGCAGAGCCTTGTGCATTTGGTGGCAGTAGAAGCATCTCAGCATTGTCAGGAGTCTCCACATGGCTACTCCGGCCCCCGAGGTTTGGCTCTATCAGGGCAAGCCCATGCGGCCTCTCTTCCGGGTCCTCCATTCTCCAGGAATCAGGATCGGTCAGCATGCTGTCATTTCATCTTGTCGTCTTGTCAAGTCTCTCTACTTCAGTTGGGAAATACCATGAGACTTCCTAGAATTCCCAGGAGAAAGCCATGCCCACACAGAGGCCTCATTGGCTATCTCCAGATTAGACTCCAGGCTAGACTTCACCCCTACATCCCAATCATGAAACTGACATCAAGCACATGATCTCCACAGGCTGTTAAAAAGACTAACTGATCTGTATTGGGAGTAAGGCAAGAGTGCTTCTTAGAGGTGAGGATGGCGAGACTTCATTTTACATAATGTTGACATGTTGTCAGGAGAGACCCAATTCTTGGGAGAAGAACATCATGTTTAATAAAGTGGAGGGGCAAAGAAAAAGATGAAGGCCTTGATGAAATTGATTGACACAGTGGCTGCATCAAGGGGCTCAGGTTTAAGAGCTATTGTGAGGATGGCATAGGACTGTGTAGTATTTCATTTTGCTGAAGGTTGAAACTGACTTGATGGCAAGACAAACATTGAAATCAGGGAATTAGTTGGGGCATATAACAAAACCATGGAAAGGGCAGTTAGAACTCTCAATTCTGGAAGAAATGAGACCTGTTTGGTCCTGCACCTTTCTCATAGTAGTTGGGATGCTTGAGCCCCTAGTTGTATCTACTGTGTCAATACATTGTATTGAGAGAATTCCCTATTTTAGGCGACCTTCTACTTTATCAGTCATCCTTCTCCAGGAACCAATCCATCCTGATCACATGTCCAAAGTATTTGAGAAAACTCTTACTATTCTTGCTTCTAAGAAGCATTCTAGCCGTACTTCTTTCAAGAGAGATTTGCTCATTTTTCTGTCAGTCCATGGTATATATCACATATTTACTAACATCATAAACACTTCTATAGCACTACTCTGCTATTTATAGTCTATGCTATTTAGTTACAAGGCAGTGTGCATTAATTGGTGGTGTACCTTTCATCTGACTTACGGTATGGCTCCTAGGGGAAAGGATTTTTTTCCCCCACACAGCATCTAGTTTGTTGGTCCTATCTAGTACATCATAAATATTATCTTATAGCTTACTTCCCCCCCCAAAAAAAACCAGTTGGATCACAATTTCAGCTATCCATCATTTGTTTGCTTTTAATGAAATTTTTAGCTGAAGTTTAACCTGTACACAGAAAACAACATTCTGTAAGTTATAGCTTCATATATTTCAAAATAGAGTGCACCCATGCAAACATCCCAGGTCCTAAAGCCAACACCACTAGCACTGCCAAAGTCTCAGAATGCCTTTCTCGGTCACGACTCTCTCTAGGAGTAGCGAACATATTGTCCTTATTGTCTAGAATGAGGGTTACCAAAGCACAGTGCCTTTTAAAATATGATCTCTAGGTATTAAAGAAGACAGAATTTCAAAGCATTCCTGAAAAAGTTCCATTATGTTTTCACTCCATTTTCCATAGCCTTTTTGAAGCCTGCTTGCATATCCAAATTCCCCGTAGCAATGCTAAGAATACCCCCATCATATAAATTCTTGATACTTATCCCCGCAACAATCTAGGGCTGTGCTCCAGGGCAGAATTGAGCAAAGAATGAAAACCTAATGAGATTTCTTCCAAGGATGCGTTTGTAAAAGGATGTTCAATTTGTACAGATCATCAAGTTCCTGGAATGGGATTTCACATTGACCAGCTTTCTGCCCTGTTCCTGAGTTCAGTGGGGGCCCCAAAGAAACAATTCTTCTATATTGTATCTGATTAGATTGAGGCTTTTTAATTTGTTATAATTTAGGGTGCCTCCCAATGAAAATTGATTTGTTTTTAGTAAGTGCTCTTTTTCTTGAAGTCTCTTTAAACATCTCTTTATATAGTTCAAGAAAAAACTGCTTAAGGGATCTCTCATTTATGTACAATAACAGGATATGTATCTCTTTATTTTTGTTTTTATTTCTTCAAGGAGGTACCCAGGTATCTTGTTTTCCTACACAGCTGTCCCCTGGAAATCTTGACCCATGTTCCTGTGTCATACTCTTCTGTTGTCATTAAGGTGAGGAATAGAGAGTTCTGACTAACCCACATTTCCAGTGCAGCCAGTATATCTGATTTACATCTACATTTAATTTTTTTCTAGGTTTAAAATATTCAATCTCATGCCCTTTTATGTGTTTTATGGCTTTGACTTCTTTTTTTTTCATAAGTACTTATATGGCTATCAATTCACCTCAGGGCACTTTATGGGTGAGAACTCTCAATGATGGGCAATGTGAGCTATAGAAAATGTGGTCCAGATTTGACTGATGTTACCAATGGTGCCACCAATGATATTGCATCAACATTTTTGGCACATGCTATAAGTACCTCATATCTTCCCTGATTCTGATCCCATATATACTTGAATAAAAGCTGACCCAAATATCAGATAACACACCTAATTTTACCATGAAAACTGCATTAACATGTGCTGGAAAACTCAGCTTAACCATGAGTATATATGGTATATATTTTGTCTTACTTCTGGAGGACTCCCATGGTTACATCCTTCTCTTCCTTTTCTGATCTCCTTTACCTGACATGGCATTCACCAGATATGGGCCTATGATGAAGTCTCACATAATTAGTATACAGAGTCAGATCTCTCTGGAAAAGTAAAAGAAAACAAGTTGTAGCGTTTGCTGATTGTCTTAATTTAAATATCCCTTTTACAGTCAATGTCATGTTGCTAATGTCATAGCAATGAATGTGGAATTGGAGAGAAATGGGAAGACATTGGAAGAATCAATTCTTCCAAGGAAGTTGTAGTCAGCTCCAGTAGATTGATGGTTGGGAATCATGCGTCTGGTTTTGAGACTCACATCTACAATCAAGAAGTTATTAACTATAATTCTGGTGGAGAGTACATTTTTCTACTCACTGTCATCGAGTCAACAGGGACTCATAGTGATCCCCTGTGGTTCTCCAAGACTGACTGCTTGTGGGAATAGAAAGTCCAGTCTTTGTGTCCCGGAGGTGCTGATGGTTTTGAACTGCCGACCTTGTAGATCCCAGTCCAGTATGTAACCACTGCATCACTTGCATCTTGAAAGCACACAAAGACACATATCCATGGAAACCACAGGCCAAAACTTTTTCTTTGCCTACCAACCCAAATCTCCACATGAGCAACCTTGTGTGCACTCCCCAGCTCAAACATACATGCCTACAATGACCTGGCAACCCAAGAAAGTGTACCTGAGTCAATTACTTACCCCTCAATTTGGTCTCCAAATAGTCTCATATTGTCTGGGGCATTTCGCAACCACTAAGAATTTCTACCCACGGCAAACAGACAAGACATCTTTGCTACATGACACGGTACTTCAAAATTTAACAGTTTAAAATAGCACCGAGTAGATACAATTTCTATAGGTTGTAATGAATGATTGCTTAGCTAGCAGCCCCTGCTCCAGGTATTTATTTAAGTCACAGGCAAGGCATCGGCTGGGAGAGGGGAGAATCTTCTTCCAAGGTCCCTCATATGGCTGTCAGCATGTGGCAGAACCTCAGTGGGAGTGAATGATCTTTCTATGAAATCAGATATTAAACATTTACCAATACACCAGCTGATTTACTTTATTAGTGAGTGAACAAGAGAATGAAACAGTAAGGTCTCAAGATGGAAACCACCAATTTTTATAACCCAATTCCAAAAAGAACCTCCCCTTCTGTGTGCTGTATTCTATTTACTGTAAGTGAATCACTAGGTATAGCCCATATGCAAGGAGAAACAAGCCCACAGTAGCACACTGGAGGTGAGGCAGAGACAATAGATGGGGATTCCGGCCATATTTTATAACCTAGCTTTCTAGATCTGTTTATCCAGTTTCTAGTGGACAGCAGCACTCACTAGTCATCTATAACTCATTAACTGTAAGGCCTAGAGTTAAACTGAAGACCAGGATATCCGGTCTAACTATGCTTCAAAAGTAGCAAAAGATGGGATTCAGTAGAAGGATGCCTGCACTTAACTTCCACTGATCTTCCAGAAAAGATGAGCTCAGAGAGAAAGTGAAGGTCCATTATGTTGATCTTAAAAAAAAGATCTCAGGGAACTAAATTCATAAGTACATTTTTAGGCCTACATAGTTAAGAGTCCACACCATGTTGCCTACATCTGGTTATCTTTCTAGAACACGCAAATTTAAATCATGTTCTCCCCCAAGTGACCTCTTTAGATTTGCATTGATATTCCAAGAAGTATCACAAACTGTGTTCAATTCTTTCTTACTCCATTCTTGTAGGGTTTGAGGGACACTGGTGGGCCATTCCAGTGTTTTTTTTTTTTTTAATGTTTTCATTCCAGCATAGATCAGCTTGCCACCTGTTTTCATAGGACCTAGATGGTGGCTCTCGATAGACAAGCCCACTTACTTTATAATCCATATTGTCCTTGCATTCAAAGAACGACAGCCTGCTACTTACAACTTTGAAGTATAGTATCAATCGTTATTGCAGGTTTTCAAGTGGCGGCGCATGTTTTTATCCAATGCAGCAACATTTTTGCTTGATTCTTCAGATCTTTCTCTGCCCTTGAAGTCGTCAGTGGAAGCTGATAAAAATATTTTCCCATCTCTCTTATCTGAGTAGTCCAGTAATAACATCTCTGGGTCCCAAAGAACTTACCCTTTTCACATGCAAAACAATCTTCCCAAAGAACGGTGTGTGACCCTTAAGAGTGTGTGGCTCCTTTCACCCTACATAGTTCTCACAGCTTTTGTTCTGATAAATGAGAGCCAGCCTCATCTTGAAGAGTGGCCAATAACCTTGATCTTGCCATTGCTGTACAAAGAGCTGGCATCAAGAAAGTGCAGAATGTGTTTCGCTTTCTTGCCCTCACGCACTTGCTGAGCATTCTAAGGCAAAATAAGAAGGCCACGAGGGAGACATCTTCCCATGGGCAGACTTTGAAATAGAGAAAAGACTCTCCCCTTCCTTATCAACCCAAATCTGTTGAATTCTCAGAGTTCAATGACAATTTTCAATGTAAATCCTGTTAAATTATATCTAACATCAACATTCCCCCCCGCTCTGTCTCTGCCTACTTTTTTGTGTCCTTACTCTTCAAGTAAAGGAACTTAAAAAGCTGCTTTGGGCAAAGCTGCTGATGCAAGTGAAATCACAGCTGAGTTTTGTTGAAAAGAGAGAAATGGAGTGAAGAGTGCCCTTCTGGATCACACACCCCCCCGCCCCCACCGAAAATATACAGCCAAAAGGAAGAATGAGCAACATGACAATTATCTGAATTCATTTTCCCTTGTCTGGATTTGGGCACTTGTGATACCTTAGAGAGTGGTTGGTAACCAGAAGTACTTGCCTGCACATTGCAAGGTGATGATTTGTAGTCTACACTTAAGGATTGTGCACATTTGTTTTTAATTTTGTATGTTTTGCTTCCTCACATTTTTTGGTCTTGTTTTCTGCCTACGGAACAGCAGGTGTTTGGGTGATAATAACATCTAACGTAATTCTAGGGAAATGTGCAAATTGGCTGGAGAGCAGCAGGAGCCAACACAATATTTTTTCCTCTTGTAATTTAGTTAAACTAATCAGCTTGCAGTACCAAGGCTATTCTGTGCTTCGGGCATGGTTTTTTTGGTACAGAAACTTGAGTGCGTATGGTACGTGCAAAAGTCTCAAAGTTTGGGAAATTTATTATGATAGTTTAGAGGTGCCCATTACCAATGATGAGTCAATTACAACAAGTTTTTCATGAAAAACTCTTGATCTATATTTAATTACACTTCATTAAAATTTATATTAGTTGGGAATGCCTTCAGCAGCTAGTAGCAGAAACTGTACCAAACAATGGCTTAAAAGGTAAATAGTTATTTTTTTTCACTGAAAGTCAAAAAAATCTTTCAGTGAGATTAGAATGCTGTCAGAGATTTTGTTTCTTCCCCTTTCCCCTTCCTCTGTCATGATCTCTGGGTGTCTTTTGCAGTGCAAAAGAAGTTCATTCTCCAGGCAGGAGGAAAGTGGGAACAGAAAAGATAAAAGGGAAACACATTAGAAGAGAAAGAAAAATATATATATATCTAGATATGCCCAACTGATTCCCAATTATGCCTTGGTGCTAAAGAATAGAATTACCCTAAGCTTGCAGGATGGATGAGAAATTCAGATATTTTCACATGGGCAAATTGGCACCTCTTCCTAAGGAATTAGAATATCAAATCACACACTCTTACACACACACAAAACTCACAAACACGACCTTCAAAAACTTGTGGAAAACTCCTTTTTCTTTCTATTCCATTTTTCTTAATTAAAAAAAAATCCTATCTTATGTGGATGTTATTTAAGTTTACAAAAAAGTAAAATAAAAAGATAATATGAGCTTTCCATGGATTTTAGGGAGCCTTGTGTGTGTTGAAGTCTGTGTGCTTTGTAATTCTAATTCCTTTATGCTATTTATTAGATGTAATACCAAGTTCAGGGAAATTATTTCACTTCTTGAAGCCTCAGCTTCTGAGATTGTAACAGGTCTTATATCATGGAATATGTTGTGAGAATGGAATGATGTATGTGATACACTTAGGACAATTCTTGGGATATAGTGATATTTCAATAAACATTAGTTATTGATAATAACTTATAAAATATAAGTATTGATACTATGCTAAAAGGACCTCTGTTGGTTGTGTGGTTAAGAGTTGAGCTGTTATTCACAAGGTCAGAATAATAAATCACCAGCAACTTCTCTGGAGAAAGACTGATTTTCTACTCCTGTAAATATTGATAGTCTTGGGAATTCACAAGGGCCCACGATGAGTCAACATTGATTCAATGTCAATGAATCTTCTGATTTTAATATTAGCAATATCCAGGTTTTTAAAAAAGTTACAGATAGATGAGAAAAACTAGATAGGAATGTGATTAGAAGTCTGTTAAAATCTCCTTTGAAAAGAAGTCACAGAATATTTCAGGAACATGGAGATGTGGTAGGTTTCTTTGACCGGAAGAAAAGAAATAGATGAATATATCCTCTTTTTTTCCTCTCTATATTGATATCTATAAAATGGGCCCCCCTGCTAGATATGGAAAACATGGAGAAAACACTCATATGCAATTTTTGACAGGCAAGTTCAAAAAGAAACCACAGGGAAATCAACTAAACAGCTAGTGGAGGGAAACTGGGGTAGTCCAAGACTCGTCTTAAAACCCACTGTTCTCTAACCTTGAGCCTTTTGTGTAGGTTGAGGGGTAGTCATACATATTCCTAAGTTGCACTGTGATAGAAGGATGGGCGTAAAGATGTCTGCCTGGATGACCATGCTCAAAGTCCACCTCCATGAGAATTTAGAGGTTGCTCCCCTACTGTGGATATTGATAGCCTAAAACATCATCTTTCCTCTTGTTCCACAGTGACCAGCCCTTACTCTCAAAGTTCTCTTGTCTATGTTACTACTCACTCCTTGAGCCTTTTGCCTGCAATGTTCTATCTTACTGTAAGCCAGAAGATCTATATCTTTTATTTGACTTGAGTTCTGTTGTCTATATTACTTAGTCTTTTAATCAGTCATAATCTCATCCTAGTATCCCAAACAAGTGTTATCATTGTAAGATGAATGCCAATAAAAGTCATATTTGGGGTTAGGGAGTCTAAGATAGAACCACATAGGTGCTTTTTCCCAAAAATTTTATAGATACAAGCATGCAAACATATTTACTGGAAGAATCATAGATGGCACATGCAAGGATTTTACCTCCATCTTAATCACTATCTAAGACATATACTATTGACCTTCCTGACCAACTCTATGGGGCCCTCATAATACCACGAAGCTAGATGAGGGGTGTGATTAAAATATTTTCTGTATCACCACCAGATAATGATTTAAAATATTTTGTTCTACCTGTATTTAGCCTGTTTGTGAAAATTATCTTGTTTGGTATGTAGTCTGACCACTGTCCTCTCCCAAGGGGTAATCAAATGGGATCAAGCAAGACTTCCCGGACAGATGAATTATCCTTCATTTTGATACTACCTGCTCAATACAACTTCACATCACACTCTAGTTTGAGTATTTCTCTAATATATTATAGATTCACCCAGAAATCAATCTTGAGAAATTTGTTTGTTGAATCCCCATAAATAAGACATGCTCGGCATGTCTATTTCAACTGAGATGTGCACAGGATACCAAAATGGTGTTGACAGTATTTTCATGCTCTCCAATCTTTTTAACTTAAAATTTACTAAGCACTTGAAGTCATCAAGTACTGTCTTGTTGCTCAGGCTGTATTATTTGGGGGCAGTAGAGAATGTCTCCTTCTAGTAAGGTCTTTCAATGTGTATATGGCACTGTTGTCTATGAAAATCAAGGCCTGCCTAAGCCACAGAAGCATGTGGAGACAGGTGTATGCAATGCTTTTTTTTCTTTCTAACTAGAGCATTGCCACTGCTACATTAAAGACATGTGAGCCATGCCTGTAAACTTCGATATAATCCATACAAATTTTTATGGCTGACATCTTCGACCCTAACACCTTGGACACTTCAAATTTCATAACTCTGAGGCCTGTGCTATGAATCCCTTAATACAAATGAGCCCGTATCTCAATGAACTTTATTTTACTGCCAGGACATCATTTGGGCAGTAGACACTTTGACTGAGATAGGGACATGATGCTTTTCACATCGCTCATTTGCATGCTTTACATCTCTCACAAGCCTCTAGTGTGTATGGGAATCTTTCTTACTTTAATATATTATCATTCTGACAGAAAATATGTTGATTCCCAGAAAGCACATGAGGAAATGTTCCCTCTGGTTGGGTCTCCAATGCTTGCCTTCTCAGAAATCTCCAGAACCTTCTTTGTATCTGTTTGCATTGATAAGATGTCTCCGAATCTTGGATTTGCTTTCTTTTTTCTTTCTTTTCTCTGTATCAGATACTTCTCTTTCAATCCTCATACTTATGCCTGATTAGTAAAAATAGTTCTAAATTGTCTGATTAATACGTAATCCTGGGATCATGTAGCAGCGGGGCAAAAAGAAAATAAATGAAACCCTTGCTCAATACTATGGCAATCAAGCTGGTATATTTAGGAAGCATTTCAGAACAATAACTACTTTATAAACTTTCTAGACGTTATAAAAAGCGACACTGATTGCTCAATCCAAATTCTTGCTTCCACATTGTCATTCACTATCTCTATTCTTTTTGTTTCATTTCCCTACCTCTTGAGCAATGATGGTAAAGAAAGTAAAAGAAAATAAAGAAAAGAAGATAAGTGCTAAAAAAATGTAACTTAATGGCTCTGGCTGCTTTCAGTGGACACACACAGCCACTGTGACTACATTTGAAATTCTAGACTGTGAAGCTTCTGGGTGATGGGATTAAAATCACCAATCTTTCTGTATCGAAAAGACCCCTCAGAATGAAACTTGAGTTTTTCTAGATGTCAGTTACCCATTAGTTATTCTAGTTGTAGAATCCATATCAATAGCAAAATACCTTTCACTTTACCATGATAAAGAAAAAAGTTATTTTCAGGTTAACAGCAAGTACTCTAATGTCAAGTCAAATTCAGGATACATATTTGAATATAAACTTCAGAATATAAATTTGATGACAATCAACGCTATATGTACAACCCTATTAAGAGATTTATAAACTTGGTCTAATTCAAAAATGGTATTTTTGTAAGTATCAGCTCAAGTTGTCTACCTTTGGGAAGTGATTTTAGCCTGCTATGCTTTTAGGCCAATTGCTCCTCCTCTGAGGAGGTTGTGTGTTTTTTTTGTTATTTATTAGAAATGCATGGTGACCATACATATATATACACACACATAATATATAATATCTTCTCAGCAACATCTTTGAGAAAATAAATAAATGGCACAGGAAAATATTTTCCAAGGAGAGTTAGAGGTTGGCAAACAAAGAGAGAAAAGGTGTAGGTTATTTATATAAAAAAGTATCATACTCCAGAAAATCTTAATGATAAAGGGCTCTGAAAATTAGTGAGATAACAGGGGATAACAGGAAATGAGGTAGATTTAAATCACACGATTATTACTATTACTGTGTGTAGATTAGCTCATTCATTTATCACTCTACAAATAATTATTTACCTAATCCCTAAAACTTCAACCCCATTAAATGCTTGGAAAAAGTGTCATGGGAGCTACCTATGACCTCCTCTGATTTCACAAGGGAGAAAGAGACACAAACTCAACATCAGCCAAAGCCAATTTCTAGGAGGTTGAAGGCAAATATACTTCCACGCTCCGGTCTTCCTTACCAATTCCAACACCACTGTCCCTCCCATAGCATTCTCTATTTCTCTGCAGTGTTGGGTAATCCATTGCAATGGCTGTAGAGAACTTAGAAACCATACTCATAACTATGGGCTCTATCAGGGAAGTTAGCAATATCAGACACCCTTAAGACTCAATTCTTGGCTTAGGACAGCTTCTTCCCAGTCAAGTCCACAACCAGACCTCACTCTGGTCTCTGTCTCTTTAGCTACATGTACTCTTGTTTTGTGCCCTGCTCAAGAACTGCTACAAAGCTCTTTTAAGGCTTCCAATAAGCACTCTAAAGGACATACCACTCCACAATAGCCTTCATCTGAAGGAAGTCAGCTCTAAGTCCACAAGTCAGCAAAGCTAGTTCCCTTCTTAAAGTGCCCAGAGGGACCCCACTTTGCAAGTGAACCTCCTGCCAACAGATGCTCAGCTTTTCACTTCACAGCCAAGGAGGTTTGTTGCCCTGTCTCATGTGATGACTGTTGTGTGTGCTTCTGTCACTCTTCTGATGGTTCCCTGGTGCCATGATTTTCTGAGCCATTTTAAATGACTCACTGAACTGCAAAGCTGGAATCTAATGTGGTAAATCTTTGCAGATGCAGGCACCAAAGAAAACACACCTTTGAAAGAATCCATACCAACATGAAATATAAAGGAAAATGGAGAGTGAATTTTCACTCCAAGATTTCCATTGTTATTACTTTTAATTGGAATAGAAGAAATGAGTGAGTATAGACATCTAACTTCATCTGGGTTTGCTTCCAACAATTGGGTTAGTAAGTAGGTCACTATATATATGATTGTCTCTTTGAGTATACATGAGTGAGTTAAAGGCATGATAAAATATTGGATAAGTGATCCCATTGGAAATCATTATATGGTACAGTCATTGTTATTTTAATTATTTCTTCTAGATATTTGAAAGTAGTAATGATAACATCATATTTGTCATTCCATTTAATTTGATGGATGTTGGCATGTAATTGTTCTTGACAATATAATACTTAATGGATTAACTCTAAGAAGATAGCCGAAAAGATAAAAAATACTATAGGACTTCTCTCCTAATTTCTCAACATGAAGTACAGAAGATTATGTAAACTAGAAAGAAAAAACCTTCATGGTCTTAAATAAAAACATCGAAGAATACTTAAAATTCCAGTAAATCGAATCTTAACTACTAAGTAAACTAAGACAGGTAGAAAAGAATAACTATTATATGATTTCAGTTACATGAAATATATGAAATAGAGAAATTATAGAGGCAAAATTTATTAATGTTCAGCAAGAGTAGATTAGAAGGAGAAGATATTGTTTAAGGTATGAGGGGGGCAAAAACTCATGGGAAAATAGAATGAAAAGATCATAGATTTTTTCCCCCTTAAACTTCTGAAGTTGCCTCAATATTTAGCTCTTGCTTAAGGTGCTCAAAAATTTGAATCCAGTAGTGATGGTTGCATAACATGGTGATGTAATTATATTATGGAATTAATTGTACATTTTTAAAAAGCACATACTTTTGTATATGTATTTCTAAGAAAATAAATAACTGTGGTAGAAGCTACTTGTTTCCTACATAAGGAAAACAAACAAAAAATCTGACTCGAACCCAGTCTTTCAAGGCTTACTCTGGTAATTCCATACTTCTCCTATTATAACAATTTTCCTTATTCTCTTTCCACCTCAAAATTAGAGATGATAGGCAATGAACTTAAAATTTGGACTAGATCTTACTTTTCTATTTGACTATTGGAGCCCAAGGGTAATGGGATAATGTTTTAAGTGTCTTCAGTGAAAAGGATAGGATATAAAGATGTTATTCCCAGTGCAAATGCTGTTGCTATGTAAAATATGTGCCAGTTGCTACCCTGTTGATTCCAGCACATGGATACCCAATGCATTCATAAATTAGAGTGTCTGAGTGTTTGGGAAGAATAACACTTACCTTTTGAGGTCATGTTGGATGAATACAGTCCCAACCTTTTGGTTAGAAACCCAGTAAATTAATTATTTTCAATATTCACGAACTCACATAGGGTGATTGTGCTGGCATTCACTAGATGACAGTGAGCTTCCCCGCCCCCCACTTCTTTGAGTATTCTCTTCTCTTATTTTGTTAGAATGATTGACTCTTTGTTAGTGTGTAGAGTCTACACGAACACAACTAAGTGTTCTGGAATTCCTATTATTTACAATTTTACCCATAGTTTGCTATGCTCCATACAATTACAGTAGAACCCCAGACCTTGATGCTAATCCATTCCAGAAGAAGCATGGAAATGCACTGCAATTGAGTTCCAAGTCCATTTTTCCCACATGAAATAGCTGAAACTGATGAATCCGTTCTTGAAAACCAAGTTTTTACCCTAACATTAGCTTTTTTTGTTTTTTTGTTTTTTGTTGTTGGTGTTGTTTTGTGGGCATCACTACCCCCTCTAACGTTAACTTTTTTTTTTAACATTAACTCACTAACTTTTTATACAAAACATTACACAGAAGTTTCAAAGCCAGTAAGTTCAGAGTTATAATTTAAATAAGAAACACAACATTAAAAAGCTTTTTTCACAACTACAGGTTGGCCCATACCTTGAGATTGATGAGGATCTGGATCTGTGGACATTGATGTGGAGAGCAAGTATGGAGTTTGGAAGGGGAATCTCCTTTCATAAAATCAAATGGCAGTTGCTTTTCATGAGTTTTTTGCCTTCTTTACTTTTTTTCACTAGGACCTGGCTGGCTTTGTCTTGAAAAAAAAACAAAACAAAACAAAAGCAAAAACAAAACCCTTTCTAATGTGGTCTGCTGTTGGTGTTTCCTTAACTATTTTCTACAAGGATTAACTAAATTATCTTTAACAGCATTGATAACACGGTCAAACAATTCCTTATCATGGATCTTTTCAAAAAATTCTTTCTCAGGACCATGTTTTTTATCTAACAACAGTACAAAAAGCCACAGAAATGAAGAAAATTATAGCAAAATGCTTGGAACACAGCCGCAAAAGATTTAAACAACGCTTACTAACAATGCCAAGTAATGCCCCCACATGACCTAAATAGTAACTGCTATCGTTTATAAAAATCACGTGTGTCAGGTCAGATTCCGATGTTTTGTTTGAGCACCAAGGCAAAATTTTCTCCTCATTTCTCGTCAAAATCTGGTTATGTCCAGTATTGATGGGGAGTCGAGTACCAGGGTTCTATGATACATACTGTTAACAAATGAATTATATATAATTCTGATAGTCTATGCTTTCAGTCAAGATCCATCTAAAAACTAGCATTAATAGTCCTCCATTCCGATCAGCTTCTGAGCACAGTGGTTATGCCTTGGACTACTAACTGCAAGGTCAGCAGTTTGAAACCACCATCCACCCCTATAAACTCCCAGGGTCAGTTCTGCCCTGTCTTACAGGGTCACTATGAGTTGATGTCTGTGAATTGAATTTCTGAGAACAAATCTACTTTACTGTCTTGTCAGCTCCCTGTTGATGTATTGCTGCGACCATTTTTAATTATCTTCATAACATCTTTACTTGCAAGCCATATTAATGGTACTATTTGATAATTTCTGCATTCAATCGAATTACCCTTTTTTGGAATGGGTATAAATATAGATTTCTTTCTTACGCTTTGGTCAGGTAGCTGACGTCCAAACTCGTGGCATAGATGAGTGAGTGTTTCTAAGGCTGCATTAGCTTTTTGAAACATTTAAATAGGTATTCAATCAATTCACGAAGTTTAGTTTTTCACTAATCTCTTCAGGAAAGCTTGGACTTCTTGTTTCAATGCTTTCAGCTTTCAATCAAATACTACCTCTTGAAATGATTGCATGGCTATCAATTCCTTTTGATACAGTGATGCTGTTTTGCCTTCCATTTTATTTTGGTGCTTTCTGCATCACTTAATATTATATTCATCTACTATACTAGTATATTATAGTACTACTATACTACATCTACTATTGACTAGTATAGTCAATAGTATACTTTGACTACTCCCTTTGACTACTACTTTGACTTGCAGTCAAGGCATGCATTTTCCTCTAGTTCTTTCAGCTTGAGATAGGCTGATAATGTTCTTCCCTTTAAAATGTCTTTGCACATTTAGTGTACTGTTTTGCTTTGCTTTCTCAAGCTACTTTAGGAATTTTTGTTCAGTGATGTTACTTCATTTCTTCCATTGTCTCTAGCTACTACATATTCAAGGGTGTGTTTCAGTTTCTGATATCCACTTGAGTCTTTTCTTTCCTTTTTCCTTCCTTGTTTTTTTTTAATGATCTTTCACTTTCCTCATGCATGGTATTCCTGATGTCATCCCATAACTAGTCTAATCTTCAACCATTAGTTCAATGTGTCCTATCTCTTTTTGATGTGATTTCTTAATTTAAGTGAGCTATATTAAAAGTCCCATTTTATCTTTCATGGACTTGTTTTTAACCTTATTCGGTTTAACCAGACTTGCGTATGTAGACAGTGGAACACATGATCAATTGCTCACACACAAGATTTTTTTATAACTGAAAAACTAATGAGACACTGTAACTATTTGTGGTTGCTCTCGTTTGTTGTAAGCCAGAAAAGAAGAGAAGGATGACTAGGTGAACCCAAGGGGAACTTTAAGGCAGTGAAACTGTTCTGTATGATGTTGTAATGGCAGATACATGAGATTATTAAGTTTATAAGATTATAAGCTTATTATTAAGTCCACAACACTCCAAGATAAATCATGAACTTTAGTTAATAATAATGATCAACAAATATCCAACTATAAGATATTAAAGCCTTCACTAAAGAAAATAAAAATATGAACTAATGGACTAGCTGTTTATATATATAAATAAGTTTTATTTGTTTTTGTTTTTTTGGGGGGACATCACTGCCCTCTGGTGGGAGTAGGTGGCCCAGTCTTGCTCCTGGAGAGCTGCAGCTGGATTTGAACCGCCAGCCCAGTGGGCTGCAGTCCCACGCACAACCACTATGCCACCGGGGCTCAGCCTATAAATAAGGTTTATAAAGTTGAATACATTGAGATGTTTGGGGAAGAAAAATTATTAAATATAACTTGGATTAATTGGTTAACATGTTGGCATATAAAAAATTTATGCTAACCACCTATTTACATTCAATTTGAATAAATGCAGTGATTTTTATGGGAAAAAAGAGTGGGCGGGGGAGTGGAGTAAGCAGGGACTATTTTTGCAGAATTATGCTACAATCTTTGTTGGATGACAGAAGAGGAGTAGCTTTATAGATATCATTGAGAATAGGAATATTAATGTATCTGTTTTTGTTTATGTGCTGAAGAAAAATGAGATGTCTAGAAGCATCAATTGGAGGGTTAAATATGAAAAATCAAATTATATTTGAGAAGGAAGGAACTAGAACACTGTATTTATCTAATCTATGGATGAATGATAACTTTTTCAACTGCTATGTAAAAATCAGAAAAATGAAAATGTGTTTATATAAGTGTACCTATCCTTATAATAAAAAAGCAGGGAACACAAAATATTTATATCAGATAACACAATTTAATATCCTAAAAATATTGAGGATGTGCTCAAAGTTATGAGAAAAATATCTAGACTACAAAAGATAAGCATGAAAAAAAAAGATAAGCAGGCAAGTGACATGGACTGAGAAGAAAAATTGTTAAGATGAGAAAATATTCACATTATGTAGGATAAGACGCAAAATACAACAATATTAAGCAAATCACAGTTGTTCCACCAGTGGTAATAAATTGAGGGCAGAATTGATAGGTATATTTTTAATTGCCATAGCTTGGTTGAAAAGTAAAGTAATTGGGTTGACAATAAATGTTCCTTGTATCCGAGAAACACTGTGATTTTTAAAAAGAATAATTGTTAAAAATAAATTACTAAGTTATTGGTAATAGATATGTTACCACTTTCTCTTCCAGTTAAGCGATTGGGGTAATATTTCATGTGATGTCTATATTTGTCATTTAGAGGCTGCTACAGAGAAGGTAAAATTAAACAGAGAAACAACCAGATGAGGGTAGTCATGGTAGTAGGTATTCTTTTATTAAATTTTATTTTCATTTTTTAAATTATTTCATTTGGGGCTTGTACTTTTATCACATCCCATAGCAAACATCTGTTGTGTCAAGCACATTTGCACATTTCTTGCCATCATCATTCTCAAAACATCTGCTTTCTGTTTGAGCCCTTCGTATCAGCTCCTCATTCCCCCTCTCTCCCTGCTCCCCTCTCCCTCATGAACCATTGATAATTTATAAATTATTATGTCATCATATTTTACACTGTCTGAGGTCTTCTTTCACCCACTTCTCCGTTGTCCATCTCCCAGGGAAGAGGTTATATGTAGAACCTTAAAGTCGCTTACCCTTTTCTAGCCCCCCTTCTCTCCACCCTTCCAGTATCACCACTCTCACCGCTAGTCCTGAATAGATCATCTGTCCTGGATTCTCTGCATTTCCAGTTGCTATCTGTACCTGTGCACATCTCAGAGTCTAGCCAGATTTGAAAGGAAGAATAGGGATCATGAGATTGGAGGTGTGGCGGTGGAGGAAGCATTTAAGGACTGGAGGAAGGTTGTGCGTTTTATCAATGCTACACTACACCCTGGCTGGCTTGTCTCCTGCCCACAACCCCTCTGCAAAGGGGTGTCCAGTTGCCTACAGATGAGTCTTGGGCCCTGAATCAGAACTCCCCCTCATTCACAGTGATATGATTTTCTTAAAAGATGTTTTAAGTTTGTTTTGTATTTTCCTATGTGAACTGTATATATTTGAGTAAAATGTTTAATTTTTCTGAAAATACAGAGAACGTATAGAAAATCGTGATTGAGTTTAGTATTTCAAATCTTGGAAAACAATCAGTGCAATATGAGCAGCACATCGAAGGTGCTAAGGCCTCTTGGTCATCATGAAAGTGTCCACAGAGTCCCTGAGATTAGATCTCGACGCCTATCTAACAGAGAATGTGGATCGTTGCTTTTTCTTGACCTTCTGTTGGACTAAGCCTTCCTAGAGTATAAAATTCCTCCATTAACTGAGCATAGATGTACACCTTGTTGCTGATGGTCAAAGCCTTCGATGGGTATTTGAACACGATTTCCAACAAAAGAATAGAACAAAAGCTTTATTCCCTGAGTTAACCAAGGTATAGACTGCAAGTGAAAGTTTATCCAGGATGATTCTTTTCTCACGCAGCTATCTATAGGAAACTCCTTGTGTGGAGAGCCCTTAATTATTCTAGATCGGAAGGAGTGTCTTGTCTGAAATGTATCATATTTCCAATTTATAAGGCCATCTTTTACATAATTGTGAGTGCGATCCATTTTTAGTGACTATAGAAAACTCCCAGAATTATTTTCCTGTATCTCAAGTTAGGCTATTTCATGAATCTCTTTATTTGTTGATAACTTGGAAGGGGGGTGTTCCATTATGACTGGTTAAAATGAAATTTGAGAAGCACCCTAACCTAAATTACTTTCACTACAAGATTTTTTTCTCACCTATTTGCTAGTAGAATGGGAGAGACTTCTAAAGTGCTTGACTGGAGACCTTAGGAAATGAGGATGACCAACTTTAATAAGTTCCACTCTAACTATATTCCCAGATGGCAACTATGTCTCAAGTTTTATATATTGCTAAAGATCTTATACTCTTTTCTTTTAAATACAAATTATATAAATGGACTTTGTAACTCCAGGTTGCTCCTCTTCACCTCTCACACATTTTCAGTGCCTTTTCTCTAATGAAGATCTACTTGACAAATATATACTTCTTTCTGCAGAGGGATGCTGACAGACACCCTTTAGAAACAAAGCTCTTATTAGCAATAAACTAATTCACTGCAACCATTTTACATGCCAACATATTGTCATAATGTGACAGTGTATAAGAATTATGATGCATAAATATTTATCAGTACTTTGCTGAGAATATTTGTGGGATAAATTCCTAGAAGTGAAATTGTCATCAAATTAGATATATGTATATATTTTTAAATGAACAAAAACAAACAAGCAACCAAATCAAAAAACCTCACTGCCACTGTTGATTCTGACTCATAATGACCTTCTAAGACAGGACAGAGCTGCTGCAAGAGCTATACAAGACTATTACTCTTTGTAGACGTGCAGTCTGATCTTTCTCCTGCTGAGTGGCTAGTGGTTTCAAACTGCTAACCTTGGACTTAATAGCCCAACATGTAACCACGATGCTACCAGGGCCAAATTGCTTTTAGAAAGCCACCTACTGGAATCAAGTCACTTCCAGCTCAGCAACTCTGTTGGACAGAGTGCAGCTACCCCTGTGGGCTTCCATGTCGGTAAATCTTTTGGGGAGCGGAAAGCCTATCTTTCTTCCCCCGAACAACTGATGGTTTTCAACCCATGTGATGGCATTCCAGTTAATAGCACAACAGGTAAGTCCCTTAAGAGGGTGGCTCTAATTTAACATCCCACCGAAATATTTAATAGCCAATTTAATAACTTTGTCCTTTGACAATTTTTCTATAGGATATGTTCTATTTTACTAATATTAAAAACATTATAATATATTAAGGAAAAAAGCACTTTGTCATCAGCTGCACCTATTTTCTGACATTTTCTGAATATTTTATGACAATGTGCATAGTCTATATACTTTTTCTGGTATAACAGTTTCATTTTTCTGTAACTGGAATTATAATGTATTTTTCTTTAGGAATTCAATCTTTTTGAATGTATGGAACAAAGCTTGTGTCTCCTTTGAAAATGAATTCTTTACACAGATTTAATCTGTACGTGCACATTTAAGCGACTGTGTGTGGTTTCTGTGATATTTTATTATTAATTTTAATATAGAAATATAGATTCTTCTGGGATTTGTGTTTTAGTACAGAGTATGTTAGAATACAGCCTTTTACTGCCCATGTATTAATTATTGATATGAAATATTGACATGCTATCTGCCAAATTCACATGTATATTTGCTCTCTGGCCCTAGTGGCATAGTGATTACAAGTTGGGCTGCTAACTGCAAGGTAAGCAGTTCAAAACCACCATCTGTTCTGTGGGAGAAAGATAGGGCTTCAGAAACCCACAGGTGCAGTTGTCACTATGTCACTATGAGTTTGAATCAACTCGATCACAGTAAATTTGGTTTATTTATTATTTTTGGTTTATTTTGTACCAATGAACTTGGTATACCATCTCTAGAATAAAACTTTCATTTATTGTACTGTGCTTTCATATGGGGTAGGACATATTCTCTGTAAGCTATAATATGAGGAGGCACCTCTCCAAAAAAATCCAACAAAGTTCTGTTAGGTGGAGCTTTTGTCACAAACATTCTTCCCATTAAGCGAGCACCCAGAAACTGGCTCTGAGTTAGTGCACCCAGTGGTGTCATCTGGGAAGGTTCTCTTTGGTCACAGTGTATTTTTTAATAAAAGCAGTTCTACTCACAGGTAGTTTTTTTGTGATGGCTAATTTAAGAGACCATGGTGCATCTGTGAAATTTTGTTTCTTGCTCAGGACAAATGCCATAGAAGCGGTTGTGGTGTTGAACACAGCGTACAAGGACAGCACTATGGGAAAAACTCGATTGTATGCGTGGTTTTCTCATTTCAAAAGGAGATGTCGATTGATGCAAAACCTCCTTCTGGATGTCCATCAACGTCCCGAATGGAAGGAAATGTCTACAAAATCGTGACCTTGTATCCTCATAATGAATCATTGAAGAGATGGAGATGTTATCTCGGCTCTCTTGGAGCTCAGTTCAGTGAATTTTAATGAAAGATCTGGGAATGAGAAGTGTTGCTCCAAAATTTGTGCCTTGAGTTCTTACTGACCAGGAAAAAGAACATTGATTGGAAACATTCCCTGCTTTGAAAGTCAAGTCCTTTAAAAGGCAGTGTCTATTTTGACAAGGGTTTTATAACAAGAAATGAAGAGCATATGTTACATTTGTTGACTATAAGCTTATTGAGATATAGTTACATGTAACATTTTAAAATTTATTATTCATTAGTCTTTTTATTTTATTGGGGCTATTTTGCAAATATTATAACAATCCATCATTCAATTTTATTAAAAACATTTATACATATTTGCCATCAGTATTTCCAAAACATTTTCTTTTTACTTGAGTCTTTGACAGCAGTTTCTCTTTTCTTACCTTCCTCCTTTCTCTCTTGTCTTCCCACCCTCGTGTATCCTTATCAATTAAATATATTATTATTGTTATTTGTATCTTACACTGTCTGTTGTCTCCTTTCATCCACTTTTCTGTTGTTCATCGCCCTCTGGGGGGGGGGGAGGTGCTATATATCCAATCTTGTGATGAGTTTCCCTTTATTTTTACAGCATATTGATGAGTTTTGACACATTTGCAAACCAGTATAATCCCACTGCTCTCAGTATACAGAATATTTTTATTGCTTCATAAGGTCCCAATCATATTCCCTCTATATTCCCTAGGCAATGACAAATCTCCTTTTTAAAAAAAATCATTGGGGGCTTATACAACTCTTACCACAATCCATCCATGCATCCATCCATGCATCCATCCATCCATCATCCATCCATTATGTCAAACACATGTGTACATTTGCCACCATCATTTTCAAAACATATTCTTTCTATTTGAGTCCCTGGTATCAGCTCCACATTTTGTTCCCTCCCCCACCTCCCTCATGAACTCTTGATAATTTGTAACTAACTTATTATTATTTTTACATGCTTACACTAACAGGTTTCTCCCTTCACCCATTTTTTGGTTGTCTGTCCTCCTAGGAGTGGTTATATGTAGATCATTGTGATCAGTTTTCTCTTTCTGCCTCCACCTTCCCTTACCCTCCTGGTATTGCTACTCTCAATTTTGTTCCTGAGGAGTTTATCTGTCCTGGATTCCCTGTGTTGCCAGCTCTTATCTGTACTACCTACTGTATATGCTCAGGTCTAGCTGGATTTGTAAGGTAGAATTAGAGTCAGGATGGGGGGCAAAGGAAAGGAAGGAAGCCTTAAAGAACTAGAGGCAAGTTGTATGTCTCAACAGTGCTATACTGCACCCTGACTGGCTCATCTCTTCCTTGTTATCCTGCTGTAAGGGGGTGTTCAATTGTCTACAGATGGCCTTTGGGTCTCTATTCTGAACTCTCTCCCATTCACAATGATATGATTTTTTTTGTTCTGGGTCTTTGATGCCTGATACCTGATCCTATCAACACCTCATGATCAAACAGGCTGATGTGCTTCTTCCATTGTTTGATAGATGGGCGCCATCAGCTTTCTTGACCAGTCTGCTTTCTTAACTATTATTTTATTTCATTTAGCATAACTTCTTTTTAGGTGTGTTCATGTATTGGGAGATCATTCCTTTCACTGATGAGTAGCATTCTGTCTATCCACTTTCTGGTTGATAGACATTTGGAATGTTTCTCTATAACAAACAAACAAATCTTCACCACCTTGGAGTGACTGCTGACTGATAGCAATCCCTGTGGGTTTCTGGGACTGTGGCTGTTGATGGGAATAGAAAGTCCAGTCTTTTCCCTGCAGAGCTGCTGCTGGTTTCAAACTGCCCACCATGTGATCCCTGCCCAATGCTTCACCACGACATCACCAGGACTCCAGTTTGTGGCTATGATGACAAAACAGAATCCCCAGGTAGTGCAAACACTTCATACTCTCCATTGCTGACAGAAAGAGTAGAGGTTTAAATATACCCTTGGAAGACAGGCCAAATGATCTAGTCCTCACAAATCAGTCACTGGAAACCAGAGGGGCTCACGGTTCTACTTTGACAACCAGAGTCACCCTGAGCAGGAATGGATAAAACGGAGATGAACACGTGTGTTTAATGATGACGTTTGTTTGCATTTGTTTCCTTTCCTCAGATTTTGTTTTCACTTTTAATTTTCCATGCCTTTGGAGTTTCTGAAATGGATATACATGAACAGAATTAGCACTAACTGTGGTGACAGCGTTTGTAGCACTTCTTGTAGCACTTTCCTGGTTCCAATGAGAGATAGCACTGCCACTTCGGAGAAAGAATCTTATTTTCCTTTCAGGTAGCTTTTAATCCTTTCAACTACCTAAACAGACAGTAAGTCCATTGAGAAAACAAAAGAAATTGGAAGGGTTGTGAGAACTTGAAAATATAAGCAAGTAATTATCTGACTCAATCAGAGGCGGGGGGGGGGCGGGCAACATTAATGGAGCATTGCTTGCTAAATTAAACTACAGGGGATCAAATATGAGGAATCTAACTTGAGATGTAACCAGCCTTCTGAGCCACAGAAAGTTCAGGCTCAATTAGTGTTCTTTGTTTGGTCTGGTCATAGAACTCGCAGAAGAGCCCCCAGACAGATGGCATTAATACCGTACCACCCATCAATCATAGAGTTGATTCATTTATGGTGCTGTAAGCGATGTGAGGATGATTTGGAAAATCAACAGTAAATGAATTCACACAGATGTTATATCTCAGTGGTTGAGAGAATATCTGAGGCTAATCCTAGACCAGCCCTTAATTTATGTTCTAACCCCAAGAAAGGTACTGAATGTATTAAGTAGTCTCTTTGAGAGGAGAAGGTAGAACTGAATGTTTCAGCTGCTATGGCAACAGCTACCATTTACATCTGATGATTTTCTTTTCAGGAGCAAAAAAATCCCCCCAACAAAACACCGGTGTTAGGATAGGAGGGGGAAGTGGAACATGTGGTTCCAAGACCTTCTGATTCAACTTCTGTGCAGAGGATTTAATAGCAATAAGACCAGAATTCCCAGTGTGGGGAATTTCCATTCCCACTACTAATTATATCTGTACACAGAGCTTCAGCTAAGGAAATTTGAGATATTGTAAACCACAGTGCCCTTATTCAATTTTCCCATGATACATAAAAGAAATTGATATTAAATATAAACACCAGGTATCTTACCATCTTCCCAGGTGCTATATATTGCTCCACAAGAGAAAATATCTGTCTATTGATCAATGAATGAAACCTGAGATTTGAGAAATGTAATTTATTTTTTTGATAAATGTATGGTGTTATGACTGGTGACATAAGAATTATAATTATTTTTCATGATTTTTCAAATGCTGTTGTAAAAAATGTGTAGACCCAATGCTATTCAAAACAAAACAAAGCAAAATATTGTCTTCAGTGGTTTCTCTCCTTTCCTTCTCAACCTGTTTCCTCCCTCTATCACATCTTTCCTTTATACTCAAGTATGGCTAAAGAGTGAGTCCCAACCTGCTCTCAGGCTTTGGGGAAACAGTTTGCTCCTATACACATCATTTTAAGATCTTTGCACAAGAAGTACAGGCATCACTGTCTGTTGATAATGGTGCATTATTGCAGTCTACTGGGTCAGAACAAAAAGAGTCTGAGGAAATGAGGTGGTGGGTGTGTTCTTGTATGGAGAAGAGCCGGACACAATGGTAAAGTTTCACATGGCCACACAGAGCTCAATATTATTCCTGAGTTCTGCCAGAAGGTTCCCTATGAGTCCATAAATGATTCTGTGATAGAAAGCACAATTTGGAGATCATCTTGATAGCCACAAATTTTCAGAAGGACATGATTTCTCTAAAACCCAAAAGCCTTATACCAGGTCTTTATTCCTTTCTCCCCCCATTTTCCTGTTGAATTACTCCCTTAAGCAAAAAAGTATTTAGCAACGTCTGCATTCTCTGAAAACAAGGCCTGGTGGTATGATTGGTTACACATTGGCCTGCCAACTGCTAGATCAGCAGTTGGAATCCACCAGCCTGTTTTAAGGATCAAAATGGACTTTCTGTTCCTGTATAGAGTCACAGTCTTGGAATCCCTGGGTAGAATTGCTATGAATGGAAATCAACTCCTGGAGGTGCAGGCCTCAGCTTCTAAGAGAGAGGCCATTGAATCAAACACACTCTCTGGGAGGGACATGTGACACTTGCTTCTATAAAGATTTACAGGCTGGGGAACCACTGAGGCAGTTGTGCTCTGTCCCATAAGGTGCTGTAGGTTCCACAGCCGTGGGTTTAGTGCTTGACTGGGTTTTTGTTCTCTGTTGTAAACTCTGAGAACAACGTGGTTAAGATGATGCTAAAGAGTTTCCTGATGGGGAGAAGCATCAAGCACATTAGTAGCACACATTTTAAAATTTAAATTATCTAACGAAAAATCACAAATTGCTGTGAAAAAGGGGTAGTTCATCAGGAAACTGAAAGTTGAATTTCATCTTGGGTCTTACTAAAAGCTTTAAATTCAACTGCAGCACACAACACAGGTGGCAACATATAAATAACAAGTTAATCATGGATAAGATAATAAAGAAAAATGACTGTGCTTACCCCTTTTCATTGCTAGCATTACACATATATAACAAAACAATTATCATTTTAGCCAATTTAAGTGTATAATTCAGTGTAATTGATTGTACATTTGCCACGCTGTACAATGATTGCCACTATTCATTTCCAATAGATTTTTATCCTCCTAAGCAGAAACTCCATAGCCTTTGAGTAATAACTTCCCACAGCTTCCTCCTCTGTATTGCTCATTCACTGCCATTGAGTCCATGTCAAGTCAAATCATCCCCATAGAACAGGGTAGAACTGCCCTGAGTTTCTGAGCCTGGAACTCTTAGGATTTGAATGTCCCATCTTTCTCCCCCAGGACTAGCTGGTGATTTCAAACTGGCAACCTTGCAGTTAGCAGCCCACTGTTAAACGTATCCACTCCACTACCACGCCTCCTGTTTTCTTTGTGCCCGGTAAGCATGCATTAACTTTTATCTATCGATTTGCCTAGTCTAAGCATTTAAGCCAAATCAGGTCACAGAGTGCTTAGTATTATGTTTTGGTCAAACAGTTTCCCTCAGCACAGTGTATTCAAGTCTCATGATACATATTATACCATGTGCCAGAAATCAGTTTCCTTTTATGACTGTGTAATATTCCGTTGTATGTAACTACTACACTTTGTTTATCTATTTGCCTGTTAATAGTCACTTGGGCTTTTGGTTATTATGAATTGTGCTGCAATGAACACTGTTTACAGCAACTACCTGAATCCCTGTTTTCAATACTTTTCAGTTTATTCCTAGAATTTTCTGGTCACATAGTTTTTTCTTAATGCCTTTTTTGGAATTCTCTTTGCTTGTATACAGCAATCCAACTAATTTCTATTTCTTAATTTTATATACTGCTACTTTAAAATGGTTTCCAATATATTTTTTTGGACTCCTTGGGGGTTCTCTATACAAAAATCACATAATCCGCAGATAGGAAGGGTTTCATTTCTTCTTTGCCTAGCTGCATTCCCTTGTTTCTTTCTGTAGTCTAATTGTCCTGGCTAAGACTTCCAGCACAATATTGATTAAGAATATTGATACCAAGGTTCCCATTCACAAGGAAATGTTTTCAGTTTCTTTTCCCTTTGACCATTGTAGTTGCCTTTGAATTTTGATATACAGATTTTATTGTGTTGATGGATTTCCCTTCTATTCTTATTTTCTTGAGTGTTTTCATCAGAAAAGCATGCTGGGTTTTGTCAAACTCTTTTGTGTATTGATATTTTCATGTGGCTCTTATTCTTTTTCTTGTTTATGTGGTGGATTATACTGATTGTTTTTATACTGTTGAATCATTCTTACATCTCTGATATGAATCTCACTTGGTCAGGTGAACCATTCTTTTGATATCTTATTGGATTCTACTAGCCAGAATTTTGTTGAGAAATATTGCATCTATGTTCATGAGGGATGTTGATTTATAGTTTTCTGTCTTTGTGGGATTTTTGCTTGGGTTTGGCATCATGGTTATGCCTGTTTCATGGAATGACTTAGGAATTTTCTATCCTTTTCTATATTCTGGAGTCCTTGGTGTACAATGTTAACTTTTCAATTAATACTTGGAGAATTTCCTCGTGAAACCTGGACTTTTATTGGCTAGAAGTTTCTTGATTATTTTCTCCTTTTATTATTCATCTGTTCAGGTTTTCCACATTTGCCTGCATTAATTTGGGGTGTCCTCCTTGGTAATTGTCCATTTTTCTAGAATGTCAAACTTATTGGAGAACAGTTTTTCATAACAGCTATGTTATTATTCTTTTTATTTCTTTTGAATCTGTTGTAGTGTCAACCTTGTCATCTCTAATTCTATATTTACATTTTCTCTATCTTTCCTGGTTAAATTTGCCAGTGGTTTCTCAAGTTTGTTGATCCTTTCAAAAAACAAATTTCTTGTCTTATTGATCTTTCCATTGTCTTTCTGTTTTCCAGTTCATTTGTTTCTGCTCTAATCTTTATGACTTCTTTTCTTCTGTTGTTGGAGGGTTTATAGTGTTATCCTTGTTCTAGATTTTGGAGGTGCTATGTTAAAGTGTTCCTCTTTTTTCATTTGTGTTATTTGCTATGAGTTGGCTGCTAGCAGCTGCTTTTGCTGTACCTCAAAGTTTTGTCATATGTGTTATTATCCTTGTTTACGTCAAAAACGTTCTTTATTTCATTCTTAGTTCACCTATGACCAGTCATTTTCAAGTTGATGTCTTTCAGTTTCCAAATGTTTGTCTTTATGTTTCTGCTCTTTCTATTGTTGATTTCTGATTTTATAGCATTTTGATCTGAGAAAATGGATTGTAGGATGTCAATGTTTTTTAATTTTTAAGGCTTGTTTTATGACTTAAGATCCATTGTGGAGCATGTACTGTGTGCACTGGAGGAAAAAGGTGTATTATGCTTTTCTAGGACTTACTGCACTTTATATGGGTCGAAGGTTGAAGTGGGGTTGATTTTGTTGGTCAGTGCTTCTGTTTCTTTATTGAGTTTATTTCTTCATTTGTCTTTTCTTAAGAATGATGTGTTGAAGTCTCCTACTTCTATTGTCAAGCTGTTTATTTCTGTTTTCAACTCAGCAAGGATTTGATTGATGTTTTGGAGAGTCTTTCATTAGGGGCATATATATTTGTTAAGATGTATTGGTTTAGGGCTGAGCCCCGGTGGTGTAAGTGGTTGAGTGCGGGACTGTGGAGTGCAGGTTTGGTGGTTCAAATCCAGCGGCGGCTCTCAGGAGCAGCGGTGGGTAGCTCTCATGACAACCAGAGGGCAGTGATGTCCCCCCCCAAACCGCCCCCCCCCAAAAAAAACCAAACCAAACCAAAACAAAAGATGTATTGGCTTATTGATGTATTGCTTCTTTCATTATTATGTAATAGCCATTCTTGTATCTCATTATGTCCTTTGTCTTGAAGTCTATCGTATCAGAGATTAATATTTTTATTAATGTTTACCAGTGGCCTGGTCTATACTTCACGACCCTTTAATTTTCAGTTTATTGTTGTCTTTGAGGAGCTATGGTGGCATAGTGGTTACCTGGGATCCTGCAATCATCACGATGTATAGTTTGAAACCACCAGCCACTCCTGGGGAGAAAGATGCTTCTCGTGTTCACACGAGCACATACATGGTTACAGTCTCAGAAACTCACAGGGTCAGTTCCACCCTGTCCCATTGGGTTGTTACGAGTCAGCATCAACCCAAATTGTGGTGAGTCCTTTTTTTTTGGTACTGTCTTTGAGTTTTAGGTGTGTCTCCTGTAGGCACACGAAAATGGGTCTTGTTTTCTAATCCAGTCTGCTACTCTTGGTCCTTTCACTGGTGCATTTAATCCACTGGCATTCAGTCATTATTTATATATGTAGGTTTGTGCCATTATCTTGCTGTGTTTGTGTTTGGTCGCTTCCTCCTTCCTCCCCCCACCCTTATTTTCTCATTTCAGTGATGACTTTTTCCTCCTCTGGCGCTGTGCTATTTTGAATGCTGCCTTCATCATACTGGTTTCTGGGTGGTGTTATACTGTATTATTCCCTCAGACTTGTCTGTTGTTGACTCTCTGTTCCTAGTGATCCAGTTAAGGATTTTTGTAATGCTGATCTTGATTTTACAAATTAGTTTCATTTTTCCTTGTCTGGAAATAGCTTTATGTCTCTCTTTCAAATGGAGGGTAATTTTTATGGCATATAGATATATGAGTCTTTATTGACAAAATAATCATTTCTCTTAGACTTTTATAGGACAGACTGTGGAATAAATAATAGAAAATGTTTTGAGCAGTAGAAAAGAATTAAGGGCACAGAAATGACAGTAATGGGGAAAACACCACACAGGTCATTTTAAAAATAACATCTAACTTACTTTTCAAAATACATATTATTATCCTAACTACTTTTTATATACTAGGAAACTGAGCCCCACAGATATTATGCAACTTGCTCGAAAAATCTCCTACAATGTGTGTATACTGATGGTACAGCTAGAATGAGAATCCTAGAGTTCTGGATTTCAGAGTTCAGAATCCACACATTGTTTAAGTCTTTCAAGGGGGCAAAAGAAAATATTTGGGAAAAATTCTAAAGTTATAAATCCTTTGACTCCAAGAGTCTGAGGAGATCATTATGAATTATTGAAAGCACATGGCTCAAGCAGAGACTAACCCATGAAGACAAGCACTTGGCATAGAGCGTTCATGCAGACAGAGGTCAAAATGGGGGCTATGAGCACTATTCAGTGCATGAGTCTTAAAATCCATTTCTATTCTCACAAATTTGAACACGTAGATTTTAACACCACAGGAAATCAGAACAGAGTGGTACTGAGACACTGAGTGACACAAGGAAAGAGCCCTTGGGAATAGATTTTACTCTTACTTCTTCCATTTATATGTTAGATGACTTCACTCATATCCCTTAATGAATATAATGGAGCTGATGCCACTGCAGCTATTATGATTTGGTTCAGATGGAAACTAATACTAATCAGCAGGACATGATTTGTAGAACTCTCTACAGGAGGCTTGGAAGCCATGCAAGGCAATCAGGGTGGTTAGAGGTTGTGACTATCAAGAAATAAGTACTGGAAGCTTAAGCCTAATCAACTGTATTGTAACTGGACAGTCTGGTGAAGGGTTATGTGAACAAAAAAAATCACAAGTGCTTTCTAGTCTTGTCTAAAGGACAGAAATGCATTTTTTAGTTTTTAGAGTAAGAGCTGATCATCTCAGAATGAAAAAGTTCTTAAGACTAACATTTTAAGTGAGGCATTTTTTAATAGCTGGTTTTAAATTGAAAAGGGGCTTACTGGCGCCTGCTCAAGTTAACATTGTATACGCCATTAGTTTTAAATTTTAAATTCAATTTACTTTTTGATTAGGTAATAAAATTTTATTGTTCGAGGGTATCTACAGTGAAAAAGTTACTCTCTCATTTAGGTTTCCTGCATGTATTCCCACAAATACTTCAAAGATATTCTAGGCATATAAAGGCATATATATACACACTTTTTTTTTTTGGTGGGGGCCTCACTGCCCTCTGGTGGTGGGAGTAGGAGGTCCAGCCTTGCTGCTGGATTTGAACCTCCAACCCAGTGGGCCATAGTCCCGCGCACAACCACTACGCCACCAGGGCTCAGCCTACACACGTTTATATATAAATATATGTATATACACACCTAGTTTTATAAAATATAGTTTCCCTTTAGTTCATAGATTGTGCCATGCAATATACAGAGCTTTGAGTTTTGCTCTATTTTCTCATTTCATATCTGAAAGAGCCTCTAGTAACATTTGAAACCTCTCTATTCTTTAAAGTAAAATTTACAGAGTATCCAGAAGATTGTTTAGCTATCCTCACTATGTAATTCCAGAATATTTTCATGGTCCCCAAAGGAACACTTTATTCATGGTAGAAGAAACCCAACGGTAGCTGTTGCCTCATTTGTCCTCCCTGATTCAATTTCTAGGACTATTTTTTAAAATGTTTGCTATTGTTTAATTGTCTCAAACATATAACAAAATATCTGTGAATTCAACATTCATCACAATGTACAATCCAGTGGCATTTGTGATGTCACTATGTTTATAACCATCACCATTACCCATTTACAAAATTCCCATAACTCTTAACAGAAGCTCAGTGTTCCCTAAGTAATAAATCTCCTTTTTCCTCTTCCGTCTACCCATTCCATATAACCACTGGTCAATTATGCAGTACATATAATAGGTTACCTCAAAAGTTAAAGGAAATCCCATTGCTGTCTAATTGATTTTAACTCATGATAACCCAATGTTTGCAGAGTAGAACTTAGCTACAGAAGGTTTGGGGTGGCTGATTTTTTTCCAGAAGTAGATTCCCAGTGCTTTTTTTAATTTAATTTTTTCATTATTAATGATTTTATTGGGGGCGCTCTTATAAATCCTATGACAATCCATCATTCAATTGTATTCAGTGCACTTATACTTATGTTGCCATCAATATTACCAAAACGTTTTCATCCTTCTGGAGTCCTAGCCCAGTGCTTTCTTTGGAGTCAGGGCAGGATGGACTTGAATTTACAATCATTTCACTATAAGCTATGATATTAACCACATGCATTGCTCAGTGACCACCCTGAACTTTAATAGGTAAATAAACATATTTATTATTTTATAGCTTCTGTGGGTCAGGAATACGAACCCTGATGCCACAGTGGGTGTTAACAGTGGGCTCCTAACTGCAAAGTCAGCAGTTCAAACCCAGCAGTCACTCCACTGAAGAAAGATGAGGCTTTCAGATCTTGTGAATAATTATAGCCCTGGGAATAGTATGGAACTCTATAGGGCTAATATGCATTGGAATTGACATGATGGCAGTGAATTTTTTTCTTTTGGTGAGAAAAAGATAACGGTAGGCATTTTACTAAGGGCCTCACTGCAAAAGAGTTGCTGTTTCTGACTCTGGAAAATTGTAGTTTCTTAATTGCTTCAAGTTCTTTCTTAGACTGCAACCTGGTAGAGAGAGAGGCAGAAAGATTCCTCTCGGGGTTTAACTGGGCTAGAATCTGCTCTCAGGAACACTTAGTGGGTGTTGGCAGCAGTCACAAATGATGGCACATTGGGGTGAAGGCCTCCGTTCCTTGCTGGTGTTTGGCTCGAGGTTGCCCTTGGTTCCCTGGCATATGGCCCATTGCATCAGAGCATGTACATGGGAAGAATCTGAGAGAAAACACCAACAAGACAGAATTCACAGTCCTTTTCCCAGTCACAGATGGGGTATCCTATCACTTCTGCTGTGGCCAATTCATTCACAGAAAGTCATCACCAAATGAGCTTTCTCAAGGGAAGGGGATGACTCAAGGACATCAAAACCAGGTGACAGGAACCACTCAGAACATGGTAGAAATTGCCTCCCCAAATTATCTGCCAAGAAACTGTTATAGCAAAACAGGCAAGTTGATGATGAAAACTCAAGTAGATGATATCTTTGGAAAAATCAGAAGCCCCTTGCACCCTCACAAATGTCTTCTCTGTAAATGAAAACCATAACTGTTTGTATTTCTATAAGTGTGTCACTGCAAATGAGTCACCGCTTTATTAATATTAATTTGAGCAATTAAAAACTGCAATCACACTGTAGCTTTCCTTTTACTGTGCTCCCCTTTACCCACCCCCCGCCGCCCCCGCCAACCCACACAGCTATCTCTTTGAACAGCCCGTTCCACAGCAGGCCCAAGTGAATAATATAAGCTGTGGTCTCTTGACACATGGTTTTCAAAGTATATTTACACTCAATGTGGGTCAACAACCTTGATATTTGACTGGAGTCTCTGAGCAGATGATGGGAATATTTTATCTCACATGTAAGCTAACTCCCTGGTGTTGATGTTTCAACTTAAAGTTTAAGGATAAACTGTGATGAGGAGGGAGGGGGAGGAAGAAGGAGAGGGAAGGAATGAGGAGGGAAAGAGGTGAGTAGAGAAATTTTTGATAAGTCTCAAGTTTCGCAAACCAAAAGTGCTCGCTTACATCTGTGGCAGATGTTAGACTATTATTTAAAGATTCATGCTCTTTTATGTACCTATGTTCATAAAGAATTTATGCACCACCTAGATTAATTCAAGTGGGACACCAGGAGTCGTTTGTGTTTCAGTGAGCCTTAAGAGAAAGGTGTCTGTCTGTCTGGAATGTGCCTATGTTTGATTTTGATAGAGAAATGGAAACCTGTGTGAGCATTTCTTGTGTATTTGTTCCTTGGTAGTTTCACAGCTATTGTCTTGGGCAACCAAACAATTGAATGGAAATAATTTCAGTTGACTTTCTTTCTCTATTTTTCTGGAAACACAAGTGGCCATAGTAAAATGACTTACTTGTTGGACAAACTGCTATTGTGAGTTTATGGGGCGAAACAGTCTGCAGTACACAAATCCTACTATCTAATAAAAAATCAGTGCTGTCAAGTCAGTTCTGATTCATTGTCGCCCTCTAGGACAGACTGGAACTAAGATCCGAGGTTTCTGAGCTAGAAAGTCTCTCTGGTAGCAGATTCTTTCCTGCACAGAGAAGCTGCTCATCTTGAATTGCTAACCTCATGCCACCAGGATTCTGCAGATTTGAAATTCTGTAATGCATAAAGAAGGATGCATTAAAGAGTCGATAACTTAGGTTAGGATAATGACCGTTTATACCCGTGCATAAGCCAAGTTTTTTCAGGACATAAAACGTTATTTTATTGGAGGCTGTACAACTCATATCACAATCCATTGTGTCGAGCACATTTATACATTTGTTGTCCTCATCATTCGCAAAGCATTTGCTTTTTACTTGAGCCCTTAGTATCAGTTCCACATTTCCCCCCTACTCCCCCACCCCCTCACACAAACCCTTTATAATTTATAAATTATTACTATTTTGTCATATTTTACACTGCTTGATGTCTCCCTTCACCCACTTTTCTGTCGTCCATCCCCCAGAGAAGAGGTTATATGTAGAACCTTGTAACTGGTTCCCCCTTTTTTCGTGCAGCTTTGGTGTAAAATTGGGTGCCTTGGCTGATATTCGGGTTGGCTTATACTAGAATACATACTATATAGAACGAGCTGAGTGGCAATTCTCTCCACCTCTAGGTTCTGGATTGCAGAACTGATGATATATCATACTAAGTCCTGTTTCTATCCCGCCTTCATGCACAGCTGATGAGAGAACAGGGTGCACCAAAGCAGATCTTTGATGTGTCTGATTCCAAAGACACTTTATTGATTTGTTTTGAGGGATAACAGCATGGCCCCATGAAGACCTGAAATTGTCCTTGGTTCAGCTCTCTCTCTGCAAATAATAGTCATTCTCTCGATTGCAGGAGCTGTCAGTCACATGTGTGTGGCATCCAGATGTCCTGGATGCTGTATGGCGGCACAATCAACAGTCGTTGGACTGCTCAGCAGAGAGCTCTACAATCAGAGGCTGAACTCTGGTGGCATAAAAGTAGAGTACTTTTATGTGCGGCCCACTGGTTTGGCGGTTCAAATACAACAGCAGCTTTCCAGGAGCATGGCTGGGTCTCCCACTCCCACCAGAGGGCAGTGATGTGCCCCCCCCCCCCGAAAGCTCTACAATCAGAAGGGGCACATGTGTAAGGAATGAATGAGTGCACACTGGGCTATGATGTAGAGGGAAGATCCAAGATTCCAGAACCAATATGATTGGGTTTAAATCCTAGCAAGGATTTCCTCAAAAAAACAAAACAAAACAAACCAAATCACTGTCAGCAAGTGAGTTCTGACTCACAGGGTAGAATGATCTCTGCGGGTTTCTGAGACTAAATCTTTAAGGAGTAGTAAGTCTCACAGGGCTCCATAATAACAGCAAATTCTAGCACAGCCACTTAAAAAGAATGTGACACTGCATCTATTATTTATCTTCTTTGAGCCTCCATTGTTACAGATATGAGATGCAATCATCTACCCCAGAGGGTTACAATTAGGACAAAGTGAATTAAGATTTGAGGTTCTGAACAGTATGCCTATTGTCCTACAAATTTTTATTATTCTTGGGAACCACTGTTGCGTTGCTTCTAAATCCATGAGGCTGCCATGCCCAGTAGAGCAAAATGCTGCCAAGTCCTATGCCATCCCCCATGCGTTTAGATTGTGGTGGTTTACCAGACCTGTCATACCAGTTGACCTTATTCTGGAAACCCCACTAAAAAAGATCAGCATTCCATAAACATACAAACCTTCTTGACAGAAATGTGGTGGCTGGACATGGGGTGCACTGCCCAGCAATGAAACTTGGAGAATGCTACCACCAATCCATTCTTTTCATTCCTTTTTAGTTTGCCCTCCTTTTAGAAATGTCGCCTCGATATCCTAATCAATAAAACAGCCTCACAGCATATTTACCAAGAGTCCTAAGGGCACAGTGAGTAAGTGATTGACTGCAAATCAAAAGACTGGGGATTTGGACCCCGTGGATGCTCGGAGGGACAAAGATGAGGCGGTCTGCTGCTGTTCAGTTTTACAGACTGGGAAGCCTGACTGGACAGCTCTACTCTGTCTTGAAGATTCTCGGAGTGAGGAGTCAACTCCAAGGCGGTGGGTTGAGGTTTGGCATAACATTCTCTGACAATAAGATAGGTTTAAAGTAAAATTAGGAGACTCTTATTCTGGGAGCCCTTACTTGCACTATTGTGGAACTATTTAGGAAGATTTGTGTCCTCTTCTCAAATTTGGGACAGTACTAAACACGTACTTGTAAAAGTTCAGGAGGACTGAGAGGGATCTAGTGACACTGGAAGGGTGGAAATAGTGATCTTTAGAATTAAATGATGGCAGCATATGTGCGAAAGAGTTTGACACAATGGATGCATTGTGAGAAGAGATGTAAGAGCCCCAATGAAAGCTTTTTTTTTTTAAGGTGATTCTTGGCCCTAACTCACAAAGGAAGTTCCGATTAAATTGTAAAGCTCAGTGTAAAAGCAATAAAAGTGTCACAAGATAACACAGGCTAATATGTTAAAGACATTGGTGTATGAAGGTTATTAAACAGAAAATTAGAAAGCATTGACAATAAAGAAGCTAAATTAATGAAAAAAATTAAATGAGAAGAACTGTGTTTATTTGTGGGAATGACATGGAAAATTGGACTTTATCAGTGTCTCCTTTTCTACTCTTGGTAATCAGTTAAGAGAACGTAATTTATATATCGTCAATAGAAGTCACCCTCTGTTGACATAAATAGAAAAGTGTAAGATGTGAAAGAAAAGTGCTGTGGAGCAGAGCTCGCAGACCCCACATGAAGACCTTTTACACTGACCCCAATCGATCAACTGAAATCTCTGAGAACTGGGTGTGTGTTGAAGAGCCTCCTTCTCAAACTTTCACTTTTCCAGCCATTTTTCTCTTTTTATTAATATAATTTTATTGGGGATTTTTCTCTTCCTGTATACAACTATTGCCTCTCACCCCTGCCTTTTTGCTGAAAATCAGAGATAGTTATGAAAAACAAGAGACCAAGAATAAATCCCAGCATTAGAGAAAAGAAGGGGTACAATTCCCCTTGACAATCCTAGAACTATATTTTGTAAGGTTTGTAAATTGTGACCTGAATTAATTGGATACTTACATCCAAATGGTCTCTCAATTTGTTCTGAGTTGGTTCCCTTGCATGCTTCTGCAGTTTTAGCTTTGATTGGTATCTGAATAGAGTACTGGTAGCCTATATCGTTTTTCTTAGCTATGTTCTTCTTCTCTTTCCCAATGTTTGCAGGATTTCAAGCCAGAAAGCTTTTTTTCTTTAAGCCATCTGAGCTGATATGACTCACTTCATACACTGGCTTTGCAATGATTGTGATTGGTGAGATTTTAGGCACTTTTTCACCACAGTATTAGAATCACATTCCTGATGCACAGAGAAGATCATATGGCTGGCCCCGCTATGAAATACAGCTTCCCTTGCTGAACCAAGGCCCTTCAGGAATAACAGTAGAGAGCGGGGTCAGGATTATACTCTGTCTGACCCAACTACACCATGGCAAAAAACTGTGTGCAATAGAACATGGAGTTTCCAATAGAGTGCCAAGGATATACTTTGGGGCCAAGGCGTGGCACCTCATCCAACTCAACTGGGGGTACTCGTGAAGGTCTACGAACAAACCTTAAACTATTTTTATGTTTCTCATTTGTTATTATTTTAATTTTTTACATACATATACATATATACACACATATACATATATATGACATTGGGGTTTCTTTTTTTGCATTTTTTTTGGCATCACTGTCCTGCTTGGAGTAGGAAGCCCAGCCTTGCTCCTAAAGAGCTGCTGCTGGATTTGAACTGCCAAGCCTGTGGGCCACAGTCCCGCACACAATCACTATGCCACCAGGGCTCAGCCCTGGGGTTTCCTTGTTGTTACCATAGTTTTATTTTCTTTGGTTGCATCTAAGTAGGATGCCTGTGTTTTGTATATATTGTTGTCTCTTCAGGTCTATCTAGATAAGATAGGCTGGATGAACAGTCTGGAGGTGAAAATGATGGGACTGATGGTTTCGGATGGTGATGACTAGTCCAGAGATAAGGGAACAACAAGTGATTCAAAATCAGTGACAAGGTGTATGTGAGAGACCCAACAGGGATTCCTCAAGAGTAATGTAACAGAGAAAAGAGAAAAAGAATCACACCCAAAATTTCAATTACTCTGCCACATACCAACACTCAAAACAGAGTTCACATCCCAATCCCATTGCCACCCCTTTTTATGTGTTGTGTGTGTGTGTGTGTGTGTGTGTGTGAGTGTGTGTGTCTGAGTTCTGCTGCACATCAAATGCATCCTTTTGGTGACCATTGAAACTTCATGATACCCGAAGGAAGAGGAAGAAAGAAAAATGCTCTGACCTATCATCAGACCTTAAGACATCTATTTTTCTATTTTTTAGAATTATAAGTGACTATGAATTGATTGCAATAGAAAAGAGACAATAAATTAATAGCCAGAAGCACACTGATGAGTCAAGAATAATTCATTTAGTGGAAAGGTTAATTAATTGGATGGTTATGAGAAAGACATTTGAAGGAGGCAGTGCAATTGATAAATTTATCAGCAGTAAGTGGAATAGGGAGAGAAGTGTTCTAAGCTAGAGGGTTTGAACTGTGTGTTTTTGCTTGTGTTGAACTTTCTGGCTCCATGTTAACTGGGGAGAGAGGAAAAAAAGACAGAGCTTTCTTGATGATTCTTGAGAGGAGGAAGCAGTAACACGAAATTACCAGCAATTGTACATTTTGTATCACTGTCATACTTCTTTCTTCTGCTTATCAAAATTTTCTGTCAAAATCAAATTAGTGGATGCTAGATTTCTTTATTTTATGGATTGAAAAAGATGTGTGGCAGTCATGTACTTATGTCAATTTCATGATTGAGAAGTAGGGGTGGAGTCTAGCCTGTTAATCTGGAGATAGTCAGTGGGTAGCCAATGCGGTCTCGGTGTGGGCATGACTTTCTCCTGAGACTTCTGGGAAATCTCACAGAATTTACTTCGTGGAGATGAGAAGCCATCTCCCTTGTTGTTGGGAGTCAGTCTCTGAGATGATGAACTACAGACAAAATGGCAGCATCCCAGAAGCTGGAGGAGCCAGAGGAGAAGCTACGTGGCCTTAACCTGATGGAGTCAGATCTCTAAAGCTGGAGAAGCCCCGTGGAGACCCCCACCAGTGCTGAGTTTCTTCTATCACCACTGGATGCTGTTGAGCCCTGGAAGCAAGGAGCCATGGGGAGATCCCTCCCAGCATCGGGATTCTGCACCCACTGACCTGCAACTTCGTGAGTCAGAAGGAGACTTTATAGACTGATATCAGGCATATGGGTTAATATTGAACTTATGCCTTTGACCTGGACTGGGTTGGCATACTTTCTCAATGTTCCATTCCTCTTGTATATAAACCTTACCCTTATATCCATATGCATGTCTATGATTTTTTTCCCTTTAGTCTACCCGGACTAACACAAGATGTATAGCTCTCCTTGGGCTATTTCACTTGTCATTAATTGTAAAATAATTTTTTACTGCTACTAATGGAATTTTAGAGCTGAGCAAAGAGAGGGATAATGGGATTAAAAATTAGTAGAAAATGGTTTAATGACAATGGAATTTTCTGAAGATCCCTTGAATATAGGCATATAAACATCAGAGTCAATGATAACATTCTACTCTGGAAGACAAAAGCAAATGATAAAGCTGATCTTTATGAAATTATAACAAAATTTCCAATTCAAATGGTTTAATAGTGGTAGTTCTGATTTTAAGGAAATCAAACCCCACCAATTTAAGATTAATATCAAGCCAAACTTAACAGTTTAAAAAGTTTTTTTTTTTAGTACATGTGCTGCCAAAGTGAGCACAAAAGTATTTTTAACATAAAAAGGTTCAAAAGGTTGATGGAAAAACTCCTTTTTAAAATTATTTTTTCATTCAATTTTCACACAATATTGTTGACATTCTCTGTACATGCTTTCTAATTCAGTTTACACGAGATGATCAGATATAGATAGCATTACTTTATATTCTTTGTTGGGTCATTGTTTCTTATTTTCTGGGGAGCCCTGGTGGTGTAAGAACTATATGTTGGGCTGCAATCTGCAAAGACATTAGTTCAAATCCACCTGTCACTTTATGGGAGAAAGATGGAGCTTTCTACTCCCATTAAGAGTAGAAATTCTTGAAATGCACAGGGACAGTTCTATCCTGTCTTAATAGGTTGCTATGGGTAGAAATGGCTCAATGGTGGTGAGTTTTTGTCTCTTAATTTAGAGCCCCATCCTTAAAAAAATAAAATAATTGATTAAAATCACTTTTTGAGGGCTCATGTTGCCATCATCATTTCCAAAACATTTTCTTTCTACTTCAGATCCTCTTTTTTTTCTTCCCCTCCTTTCCCCACCCTTCCACACTAGTGAATCTTTGATAAATTATATATTGCTATTATTACTTCATATCTTACACCATCCATTGTGTCCCTTCACCCACATTTCTGTTATTTGTCCCCTTGGGATGGGGGCTATATTTCCAAACTTGTGATGGGTTACCCCTTTCTCCCTCTTTCCTCTCCCAGACCATCTCCCTACCTTCATGCTTTCACTACTCTCACTACTGTTCCTGAGCTGTTTAACTGTTCTGAACTCCTGTATTGAGAGCTTTTCTCTGTACCAATGTGCTAGAAGTCTACCCTTCATTGCCCTCCTTATGATACTGGAAATGGGCCCTGTACTATTTCCCTTTTGACAACAGCACATTCTGAAGGGACAATTCTTTTGTAGAAGGAGGCAATTATTTTTCTTGTTGTCTTGTGCTTCTTTTTCATTTGTTTCCATACTGTCTACTCACTGATACCCTACTTCAGCTTGCTAACTTGGATGCTAGCTTCAGTTTGCTGCCTCTCAGTGGGGGAAGTTTCACTAGCCGATCCCATCCTCAAAATATTTGCTTGTCATTCTCAACTCAGAGTCTCTGGGCTACTTCTGGGCCACACAACTCAGAAAGTCTTTTTGTAATCCTGTGTCCATAGTTTATACAATAAATTCTGCCTCTAAGCCTTAAGGACCATCCTTTCAATTGTTTTTTCCTTTCTTGAGTATTCTTCAGCCTTAGGTATTAATTTATTGGAAATATTTACTTCTTTTAAGTTGTTAATCTTGTATGCAAAGGTAATAATTGCTATGCTAAATTCTGTTTCCTTACTGATCTATGCTTTATATAGCAGCTGCTTCTGAGATGCCCTCCATATCCATTGGCATGTGCCATTATACCCCATATCCATAGAATCCAATTCCAAGTAACTCTGTTAAGATTTTATTTTTGCCTTTTTATGTGTAGTCAGGCATACTGTAGAGTTGACTTGTATAGGAATAATCTATAGTTATTGACACACAAGAGTTGGAGAGTAAAAATTTCAGCATCTACTTCCCAAGATGGGACCATTCATAATCATGTTCTATAACATCTCTTAAAGTTTCCTAGGGTGACTGAGCTTCGGTTGCTCACAATAATTATCTGCCCAATAATATGTTATGTAAATTGGACTTCCCAACTGCCCTGCCAGTATTTCCTGGAGTCGTCTTCCCAATGGAGTATTTCAGTCATTTCCCCCACTGAGGATATCCTTGTTTTAGGGCAACTCATATTAATATGTGCCAGTGCAGAGAAGAGAGTGAAGAGATTGATGATTTGTCTTGTCCAAAGACACATAATCAAAGCGATCAGGTAATCTCAGCTCAAGTTCCATTTGTTTGGGTGGTCATGGACTTGAGCAAATATCTTTACAAATTTAATTTTAACATCATATTAGATAAATATAGATCTATCAAGCTTACAAATAAATAAACTGAAGAATGCAGATGTTACCTTATAAACCTACTACTGACTTGATGAAAAGTATATCTGTAGAAGGGTTTTCCATATCAGTGACATAGGCAACATTAAAGAAAATATATTGTCTGATCATAGGAAACTGTCTCCTGTCATTATTTTGCATGTGCTATTTTATTGCCACTAAGTACCATTTCCCCACATTATTATTGCATATCATTAGTGATAACTTTTGAGGACTCAAGTGTGCCTGGCCCAAGTCATGCTGTTTTCAATGACTTCATGTGTGCATGTGAAAGCTCGACATTGAATTAGGAAGTCTGAAGAAGAATCTTTGCACTTTAATTATGGTGCTGGGAAAAAATACTGAAAGTACCATGGTACTTTCCTTGTAGACGAAATCTATCTTGAGGAAGTACAGCCAGAATGCTCCTTAGAGTGAAGGAGGACAGAACTTATCTCATGCCCTTTGGACATGTTAAGAGGAGGACTTGTCCCTGGAGAAGGACATTATGCCTGGCAGTCAAAAAAGAGGAAAGCCTTTGAGAAAATGGATCAACACAGCGGTTTCAAAGATGAGATCAAACATAAGCACAGTTGTAAGGGTGGTAGAGGAATAGATGCTTTCCTTCTGTTGCACAGAGGATTCTGAAGAGTTAGAACCAATTCTACTGCTCCTAACAACAAGAGCCATGATCACATCCATGACTTTATTTTCAATGACTGTGATTCAGACGTCAGCATTGCTCTTATGACGTACACACAGCTAGTTTTTAAATTATGATCTAAAATCGCGACTTCTAAACATGCCAGCTCCAGAAGAAACACGAGGCAGGCTGTGTTTGTGACAAGTCGTCTCTAGTCTTGGATGAGAATCTTCCAGCCCATGGCGCACAAGACCTACAATTGTCACCTGTCATTGTAAAGGGCAGTCATTCTCTCCTCTCTGCCAGCCTCGTATGACTGAGATGCACGAATGCCACTCTAGGACAAAATAATTTTCATATGAATATTTTCATGATAAACTGTAGAATTAGACAAGATGATAGGTGGGGGCTATTCTAATTTGAAAAAATGGGACATTACTGTTGTTAGTTACTGTTGAGTCAACTCTGAACTAGGGTGACCCATGTGTGTGGAGCACCATTGCACTCTGTAAGGTTATCAAGACTGTGAGCTTTTGCATGCAGATGCCAAAATCTTTACTTCTTAAGTGGCTTTGAGCTGGTTTGAACAGTTAGTAAGCATTAGTATAGTTTTTAAAAGACAGATGCTGTCCCCAAGAAGTTTTCATAACTTTGCCCTCACCATTGTATGTTCCTCCATAGTTATAGCTATATTTGCAGCAAGTGTAATTAGATACAAATATCCTCTGTCAATCATATATATATATATATATATATATATATATATATTTGTGAGTATGCCCCCTCTCTTCTTCCCCTGCCCATTCAGTCTATTTGTTTAGTTATCTATCTACTCTTAAATCACGACCAAAAAATGGAAGTAATGAGTTCCTGGACTTCAGGGCACAGGATCATAGTCTCAGTGATGCCAAAGTCATTTGGCACAATGCAATTCACAAAGACACCATTTCTACATCCTTGTTTGGTGAAGAGTATTTGGGGCTTTAAAGGAGTTTTAAAAGCTTGGGAGTGGCCATCAATGGTGCCACTACTTGTCTCTCTTGCTCTAAAGGAAGAATATTGATGGGAATTCCACATACGTGTAAACAATTAGTCCAGTGGATTAATGGACTGTTGGGTGGGTGGGTGGGGGATATCAGTATCCAGAATTTGATGATGCTTGGTTACCACTTTCTAAAATAGATCCTTTTAGAAAGTCCTAGAGCAGTGGTTCTCAGCCTTCCTAATTCCATGACCCTTTCATATAGTTTCTCAAGTTGTAGTGACCCCCAATCATAGTTATTTTCACAGCTACTTCATCAATGTAATTTCACTACTGTTTTGAATCATCATGTAAATATCTGCTATGCAGGATATATATTTTCATTATTACAAATTGAACATGATTAAATATAATTAAAACATAGTGGTTAATCACAAAACAATATGTAATTATATGTTGTGAAATATTTATGTATTTTCCAATGGTCTTAGATGACCCCTGTGAAAGGGTTATTTTACCCCCATAGGGGTCACGATGCCTGGGTCGAGAACTGAAAAAAATATGGAACATCTCTGAAAATCATAAAATAGATCATGCTTACTGATTAGATAAACTGGAGGACTCCCCAAGACTATGGCATTCGGTCACAATTCAGGTCTGGAAGTGAATTCACTCCAGGGGCTCAATTTTCAGACGAGCAGTAGTCAGAGATACAGGAGGAACAATGATCATAGGCATGCACACTTGAGCATGACCAACCCTTTGAGATCAAAAGGGCAGTATTTATCCAAGGACAAAGTTCAGAAGGGTTAGAAAAGGAGGAGGTATGGAAATAGGACACACAAGAAGAAAGTGGGATAAGCGATGTTACATTGTAGGGCTTGAAATCAAAGAGATGAAACAAAATGTGCATAAATTAAATGGAAAACCAAACTGCTATGTAAACTGTCATCCAATTCACAATGAAAAGTTATTTTAAAGGAAGGTATACTCGTATCCCATACAAGTAAATTAAAACAAACAAATCAATAATTTTAAAACAAAAATAATCTTCAAAGAAGTTTGACATTAATATATACTTCCTTGTTCTAGCCAAAGTCTTTGTTCTCTTTACTCTATTTCAGACCATGTTTTCCTCATCCTCTAGACTACAGCAATAGTTCTCAAATCATCTCCTGAGTTTCTTATTCAGTAGGTTGGGGGTGGGGGTGGGTAGGAGGAAGAGAATGGGGTAGAGGAAGGAAAAAGCACATAAATGTACGATTCTAACAAGGTCCTTGTGGTGCCCCTCCCTCTCGTAAGGAACTAGAAGCTGTGGTAGTAGGGGACTATACATTGAAGTCTCAAGGTCAGTCTGGTGACCTTTTAAAAGATGGTGAACATTATCACATACCTACCCTCACTGACCCCACTGCCTTTGGACCAATTAAAGCAAAGATCTCTGGGGCCGGGGCAAAAATCAGGGCTTTTCAATAGGTACACCCAAATCAAACTCCTTTCCATCGAGTTGATGTGAACTCAAAACTGAAACTCACTGTCATGGACTCGATGTGGACTCAGACATGAAAGGGTTTTAGAAGCAATGGCTTGGCCCAACGCTTCTAAATGTCATATATGCAAATAACTCAGGAATCTCACTAACATGAGGTTCCTGATGGAGTGGGTTTGGAGTGGGGTCTGGCACCCTGCATTGTTAATAAGCTTCCAGATGCTGCTGCTCCACAAATCCCACGTTGTGATGCAAAGGATGTTTTCCTCAATTCTCTTCTGTAGATGTGAGTTCTGAGAACGTGAACCAGATGTATAGTCAAGGAGGGAGGTCTAGGAGCTCGAGTATCTTTTGGCTGGTTACAGCCAGAGATGACGATGTGAGTCCTGTCCCCAGCCTGTCTGATCACAGCAAGATGAGTGCTCTGGACTCATTGTGGCAAAGGGTTACCATGGCAACTTTCTAAGACTGTGTTTCAATTCGAGGCCTCCAGGGCTTCACTCCCAATCACTGCAGTGGACCCCAGAGGGCCTTAGAGTTAGAGTCATTCAGGGGACTCCATTCTCAGGGTCAAGCAGCTGCGGTTTGAGCCCCCTCCAGAGCCACAGCTCCCACTGAGCCCAGTGCAGAACTGAGAAATAGTTCTCTCTGAACAAACAAACCACCCTGAAGAATGAAGCTGCCTCATTAACTGAGAATTAACCACTGCAAGTAAGGGGGCCAAAAGAATAATACCCTCTTTACGTTCGAGGGGATTCTTCAATGAAATTGGGCCCTTTCGGTCAGTATATTGGTTTCTAACTCAATCCAAAAGCACAAACACATTCCTCTGTCTCACTCCCTTCCATTTTATTCTCTACTATATTCAAAAAATCATATATATAGTCTCTATTTTTTATCAAAGAAGCTCTTTTCAAAAAAAGAGGCTAAGTATTAGCATTGAATTCCAGCCCACCTCCAACTTCTCCATTTCACAGGGAAAAGCCTAAGCCAGAAATCAATCTTCAAGGAAAACACCAGTTTGCCCAAGGAAAACACCTTTTGCCCACTCAGCTGATTTTGTTCCTTTTTCTAGATTGTGCAGCTTATTTAATTCCCTGGAACAATGGGTGCAGATGTGCTCTTCTCAGCCCTACCGGGCTGCCTTCCTGTCTTTTGTGAGCTTTTGATTCAGGGCACCGCTGAAGGACACAACTGAAGGAACAGGTTCTTTCAGGACACAGTTTCACACATTCAGGGAATGACATTTAGCTCAGTCCCTCTGGTGGGACCTACTCACCCCATGGGATCCCAAGAGGCATCTTTGAAAGCATCTCTGTGAAGTGACAGCCATTTCAACATCTCCGCTTCCAGCCAAAGGAGTTACAGGGCAGGAGGGGAAGACCACTGGTCACAGGGAAAGGTCTGAGCCTGCGGGTTGACAGTGTCCAGATCTTTCATGTCCTGCGGTGCTATGTGTGACACATCTATTATTGTGATGTCTCGAGCTATGGTAAATTTCCATAGAGAAACCCTAGGCATATATATTTGGACTATATTCAGATCAGTGTGTGGGGGGGATTTCTTCAATTGTAAAGCATCTAAAATATGACTTCAATCAGTCAAATCCAGTTCAATATAGAACAAGCCTGATGGGCTAGAGTTCCAGGTAGGAAGAGGCCATTTTTCTAATCCTGGGTCCTTGCCAAGGATCTTGTGAAAGAGATACATGTTGATGGATGTCACTGGGGTGAACTTTCAGGGGATGTTGGTGTGAAAACTAGATTGTGACCTGTACAGGGAAGATACCCAGGAGTGACTCTTCTTCTGGCAGTGGATTTAGGAATCAAAGGGAAGAGATGAGAGAATGAGGAAGCAGCAGGAGAGGAAAGGCCGGGGAGCAGCAGAGAGAAGGGAGAGGGAACAAGGAAGAGGAAAAAGATGTGGAAGGACAGAGGAAAGGAGCTGAATGAAGCACAAGGGAGGAAGTGAGAAACCCAACCAAACTCACTGCATCAGAATCAGTGGAGAAGCTGCCAGTTGGGTAAAAGAAACCGGGGTGGTGGGGTGGTGGGTGGGAGGCAGGAGAAGAAAAGGGTCAGGGAATGAGGAAAGAGAGAAAAAGTAAGAGGTAGAAAGGAAGTAGAAGAGAGAGAAAAACAGACAGGCATGCACAGTTTACCAGCCAAGGACTCCATGACTCCTTTAGATCATCAAGAAGGCCCTGCCAGGGAGAGCTGATTCAATTCTCATTTGTATGGTTATTTTCTGGAGTCACAGAGTCAGGACATATGGTTGGGGAGCAAAGCTTGGTATGAACCCCACCAAATATCTTTTTCTTTCTCAAAAACATTCTTATTTGGAGCATCGGCCATGGGATACCTTGACAGATGTGGGTGAAGGGTAATCTTTGGAAGCAGCCAATAAAGGAGCTGTGAACATACACACACTCTATTGTTAGTGATAGTGATCTAAAGAGTACCATTAACTTCTACAACGATGTCTCCAAAGCAAGGGAAGGTTACCCAGTGGGGAAAATAAATATGAGTTACTTGTGGTTGCTGATGAGCTTGTGCTGAACAATTTCATCCCTGTTTCACTATGCCAGAAATTCACTTCTCAGTTTGACTGGTGTCTCTGTCAAGCCCAAACACCTCCCTGCAGGACAAAAAGCGTCTTCCAGTGTCCAATTTCTGACATAGACTGAGTATCCCCTAAACAAGTCAAGAGTGAACTTACTTGTGGTGAAAACAATGATGTAGTGAAACTCATCTGGAATTGTTCATGACATGATGAACAAAGCGCAATTTAGCTCTTGAGTATGTGTATAGTCGGACACTATTGAAAAGAGTGATCTTTGAAAAACCATAGACTTCCTGAGAAGGTGCCACCTAAGCCAGCCCATGCCCTTTATTGTCAAGGTGATGCTAACCTAGAGAAACACTGTAAGACAGATGGGAACCGAGTCAGGAGTTTCCTAGGCGGTGATCTTTGTAGAAGCAGACTGCCACATTGTTCTCTTATGAAGAAACTGGTGGCTTCAAACCTCCAAATTGTGGTTGGCAGCCAAGATTTGTGACTCCAGGACACCTTACAAAAACCCATTTGGAGCAATTATTCTCGTTATTGATAAAATCATCCCCTTGACATGAGCAATCCTATGCTACCCCAGGGTTATATATAATCACTGTTAGGCCCTAATCAAATAGTTGTCTTGCTTTGTATTCAAATGTGATTCCTCCTATCACTGGACTATCCATTTTTTTTGGGGGGGCATCACTGCCCTTTGGTGGGAGTAGGAGGCCCAACCTTGCTCCTGGAGAGCTGCTGCTGGATTTGAACCTCCAACCCAGTAGGTCGCAGTCCCGCACACAACCACTGCACCACCAGGGCTCAGCCCTGGACTATGCGTTTTTAAGAATCCAAATCATAACATGCATTTGACATTATTTTTCCTGCTAGGAAATAGAAAAAGAAAGAGAGACAGACAATCAATTCAAGAGTAGGTGATATAGTAAACATATGATTAGGGTTAGTTGAATAAAAGAATGAATGTCCTTGCTCTTTCAGAGGAAAATGATCTAACACTTTTAACAACAATCATTGATGTGTTCGGCAGTGTAGGGAAACAGTGTGACTCAAGATTTTAATTTTAATTTGGTTAATTCTATGTGGGTTGACCAACACTGAACAGATTGTATTGGTTCAGAGACGATTCTACTTACTGTTTACGGAAATATGCCTATAGTTTTCTCTCTGACCCATCAATATCAAGATCACTAATGAGATGTCCACATCTGAAGCATTGAGAACCTGAAATCATTATTTAAAAAAACAACACTCCTGTCAAATATAATTCCCACACTGACGATTTGGGACTAGTCACCACGAACCCAAGCCAGTTACCCATCACATAGATTTCTACTGACAGTGACCATGAAGGAGAGAGTAGCATGGCTTCATGGTATCTCCATGGCTGGAATCTTGACTGAAGGAAATGGCCACGTCCTTCACACCTACATAGCATTGCTGAGTTTCAACTGCTGACCTTTTGCTTAGCAATCAAGCATTTACCCATTCTTCTACCAAGACTGATTGAGATAGCTTTCACTGCCATGTAATAAAAGTTTCAAGATCATCTGTAACAGAATTTAGATGCTAGTCTACTTATGGAGAAACTTAACTCGAACGCAAATTTTATTGTTATAAATCTTGGACCCACATTCCTGAGTGCATAGAAATCACCTCAGGTGATTACTACCTGATAGAAAAATTCCCGAGCCTCACCTAAAAGGGCCTTGGTTAAAGATAGATTTGATGCACCTTGAACAAGTGTGCCACATGATTTCAAGGCAGACACTGCCAACTTTGTGGCCAGATCTGATTGTCAAAGGAAAACCATTTTCTTGTGATGGCCATGCAGTCTCTGAAAGACATGTCCTCTGTTAATGATATTTTCTCTCCCCAGCCCCCAAAGAGGACATGCCCTCCACTTATAAGCAGCTATCATTGCCAGGTTTTTCTACTCTTAACAAATTCAGATAAAGTTCATAACATCCATCTTTCTGGTGGGTTGAATTAGAATGATACAAAAGACCTTGGTGTTCAATATCATTTTTAAGAAAACAGATTTGAGTCAGAAGCTTGGTGTCTGTTCCCTCCTGCAGCAGAGAGTGAGTAAGTGAGGACACGGGAGCGACCCATAACTCTGTCCCAGAGGAAAAGATGAGAGACGTTGCTATTTGTACAGCAGCAAAATTTAGAAAATCAAACATCTAGGAAAACTGGAGATTCTCACTTCTTAGATGAAGGTCACAGCCCAGATGAACAGCAGCTTACCATGCCAAGCGTCCTTGGAAATGAGAGCATTCCAGTTGTCTGAGTGATGTTGAAAAGGTAAGGGCTAAAGGGGAGAAAGGTAAGCTGCTTCAGGTGAGGCAGGTCGATCCTCAATGAGCGACCAACAGGAAGCCTAACTACTTCTGAGTGCTCCATCACTCTAGCGAGTCTACCCAGAGTAGCTGCCAGTGGATGGGAAAAGATGCAAAAGAAGAGATGGAAGATCATGACTGGTTCCTTGGTCAGGATTTCGCCAGGAGTACAAATCCTCAGTACTTATAGTCACCCCATTTATATGTCTATGTTTTAAAAAATATTTGCAATTTTTGAAAGAAATTGATTAATGACTTAGTAAACTTTCAGTGGGCAACAAGACTGAATAGGGACACAGGTGTTGGCTGTGACCATGAAGGTTCTGGGTATTTTCCTTAAAAAAAAAAAAAAAAACTCATGTGATTGCACACACAGAACATTCTGAGTTTCAATTGTTCATTGCCAAAGAAGTCACAACTGACTCTTGGTACTGTATGAAGATTATATCAAGAAGTATAATATTCCTCAATTCCTAGATGTCTGCTGACACTCAAAAGTAACAGAATAGAAGTTAATCCCAGTAGCAGCAGCAATAGCTATCTTCATGGACCAGCACCCATGCACTCCTTTTGGACTGTCCTTAAAATGATTACATAGTTCAGGGAGAAATACAAATGCATAGAAGACATCTATAATGTGGCTTCTGTCTCAATTTCTCTATGAACTTAGAGAGCAATAGGATTTTGTAGGTGGAGAAGTAGAGAACACTGAGTCTTGGTTGACCTAGCACCTAAGTCAATACCACTTTTTTCCCCCTTAGGGATGAGTTACCTCCCTTTAGTTGCTCTCACATTTTGAGGGCCCAAGAGTCACACAATAGCAACAACCTTGGTTTGCATTCATATTTTTCATGCTACAATTCCCAGGGTTCTTTACAATTTGTGATGGGACATAAGAAGAGGAAGACTCCAGAATATGAATGAATGTATTTTTCAGGAATGTCTGAGATGATTCAATCCAAAATATTCTTAAAAATAAAAGAAAGCTTAATTTATTGCTGGAGGTCCTCAAGTTGATTATGACTCACAGCAACCCATGTGACAGAGAAGAAGAACCCTATCATGTTCTCTTGGCTGTAATCTTTACAGAGCAGATCGCCAAGTCTCTCTCCCACAGAACCATGTGTACAAACCCCCAGTCTTTCAGTGAGCAGCTGAGCGCTGAAGCATTGAGCCACCAGAGTGCAGCTAACCTTATGTAACATGTTTTTAATATTTTCTGCTTTCTTTTCAATTGAGGTTTTTCTCTGTTTTGCTTTGTCATTGTTGTTGGTTGGTATCATGTTTTGTGTCTATGAAATCCTGGATAGAGACAGTAACTGGATTGTAGTTACCTACGGGGTAATTACAGGTGAGGTTCTGGGGAAATGGAGAGCTGACAACAAGGAGTGCAAATAGAAAATATCCTCGAATTGTGGTGATGACTGTACAACTCTTCCTAATATGATTGATCAAATTGTATGATACATGACTTACCTGCCAATACAATGATATTTTAAGTGTGTAAATAACTGTGAAACTGCACCTGTGTTTGCATGTAGACACTTGCCGGGTAATTTTGCAATCTCTGGAACTTTAGATTTCCCTTTTGCAAAATGGGAATGAAAACCCATGTTGGGTATAACTTACAGGGCTGTTGAGAGAGCTTCCATGGTATGTATTATTTTACCCTGTGGTATATGGTAGACCTATGTTGCAAAGGGGTTCTTAATAGCTGCTTTTTCCAGAAGTAGATCCTGAAACTTTTCTTCCAAGGTGACCATGGGTGGACTCAGAATTCCATCCTTTCAGTATCCAAGAACCTAACAACTAGTCGTTCACAAAGACATGTATATGTATGTATGTATGCATATAAAGTGCTGATCCAGTGCAAGCTGGCATCATTCTCATGGGTCCTAGCTAGAATCTTGGCTTCTTTGGGATGTTTCACTAGTTTACAACCGTTTATGAAAGAGTAGCACTGCACTGGAAGGAACCTATTATTTGTCTCGCTCACTTGGGTCCCAAAATGGCTCTTGGGTAATTGTGATTTACATACCATGATATTGGTTCACTGTGACCTCCTCTTCCACAGGTAAATTTTGGGTTCCTAGATAACACCGCAGGATGCCCGGAGGAAAGACGTGTACACAGTGGGGAGCAGTCTTGTCCCAGATTATTGGCATGAGTCAGCAGAGAGAGGGCACCCTCTCAACACCATTCCAAAGCTCACGTCATTGACACGTGGTCCATGTTTTTATTTCATTAACAAAATATGACCTCACTCTCCTTTTGTCATCCAGAAGGGTGAGGTTACATTTGTTGCAAACTGCATGCAGAGAAAAGGGAGAGTCCTTTGGGAATGACATCTTAATAATAAATAATTTATCTATTATACATTAACAGCAGTGCATTTCTTATTAAAACGGCAAGCTTCCCCCCCCCTTTTACCCAAAAGAAAACATTCACTTCTTTATAAATAGTTAAATAGTTTAAATACATATTCCATATTTCATACCAAGGATATAAAAATAGCCTTTTTTGGATAAATAAAGACATTTCATTTACATGGCAAATGACGTGCAATAGCTAACCACCAGCCACCAACTCTGTCTGACTGATTGTCTAGGAGATGACATGCAGTGATAATTGTCCCTTTGCCTTCACAAAAGGAAAAATAGATCAGCAGGAGATACGCTCTCCCGAGGCCAGCAGTGCTATGGATATTGTTCAGGAATGACAATCAGGCACTCAGGAAAAAGCTTTGCTGCATTTCACAAAAGCCACCCAGGACAAACCCGACTCCAAATCCTCTGTCGGGGACTTCTAGCTGCTCAGACGCTCAGGGCCGTTGGAAGTTTACCAAAGTCCGCGAAACAGACCAGTAACTTAATACCTCTACAGGAGAAAAAAAAAGTTTCTCTTCTACTTCCAGGATCTAGAAATTGTTGGCTACAGTAGAGAGGTGATCCTGCCCTCTCTGACTTCCACACTCGCCTCTGCACAAGGACCACCGTCGTTCCGCCATCCTCGTGTCTGTCAGAGGTCAGAAAAGAAAAGAAAACGGCGAATAAAAGCTGTCATGCAATGGTGGGCTTGGAATGGGCAGCTGCTGCAACACATGCGCTGATATCATACGTTTATGACTTTGCCATCTTTCACATCCGCTGTGCTGGTGACAACTTCCAGTGGGAAATTTTCCAAGGGTTTGGTCGGTATGGAGGCCATTCCTTCCCGATCCCACGATCCTGGCAAGTTTTCCAGACTGAAGGAACTAACCGGAGCTTGGCTGAAGCTGCCCTCCTCCGATCTGCTGGGGAGAACCAGGTGCAGCGACGTTTCCGACGAGGAGCCCGCGGACGAGGAGTGCGAGAGCGTCGCCGAGATGGACTGCAGCGGGGTCGGCGTGGTGTCTGAATGGGGAGAGGTGCACCTTACAAACGGCCACTGACCTTCTTGGGCCGCCTGATAGTGGGCAGGGGACTCATCCAGGTCCGGGGAAGGAAAAAGTTCACTGATTGTGGGATTTTGCTCGTGAGCTCCAGTTTGCTGGGGGCTGCTCCCCACAGAGGAGGGACCCACACGCCAATTGTCCACGGGGACATTTCCGTGACAGAGCTGAGCCTGGCTGTCAGCAGCTGCTCCGGCTCTCAAGTGCAGGAGGCAGGATGGGTGCGGACTCCGGGGCATCCTGGTCAGGAGGCTCTCCCGGGAGGGACCCAGCGTGGCTGTGTGCAGTGCGCACACTCTTGAGGGCTGCTGGGGTGGCAGAACCCTTTCCAGAAGTTGTATCACGTTCCTCATGTCTTTGCCTAACTGGGACACCTTCTGAGTCAACGTAGTTACCTGTGTGGAGAAAGCAAAGCAAAAGACAGCAGATGAGGGTGGTGGTCATCGCGGTGAGATTTCAGAGCAGGGAGAATAAATTAGTTAATGGGAAGGTCCACGAAGCAGCTCCAAAACCAGACGGAGAGGCCCCTGATTGGAGAGACATCCTCAACTAAAGCCAGCCTTATTCTGAGAGATAGTTAAAAAAGAAAAAGAAAAAAAAAGGATGCTGTTCAGTTGATTCTTACTCATGGAAATTCATATGCTTTGGAGTTGAACTTCGCCTCCGTAGGGCTTTCAGTGACTGGGACTGTTCAGATATGCACCCTCAGGTGTTTCTTCTGAGGTGTCCCCAGTTTTAGCAGCCTTCAAACATTTTCACTAGAGACTCCTGAGATAAATGTATATTCGAAAAATCCCACCTCACCTCTATCAAATAGCTTTCAACTCATCCTGGGCCTATATTGTATTTCCAAGGTGATTTCTTCATAGGAGCAGACAGCTTCATCTTCATCCTGAAGAGAAAGATGACTTGGCAGGTAGGAGTAGGCCACTGCTTCACTCGCAGTGCCCTGAGGACTCCTGGGAGACATAATTAGTCTGGAGCTATTAATTAGTGATGCCAACTAAAATTAGCACTAGTTGTCTGTCAACTCTTGCCTCTCAAATGCCAATGGTTGCCCTTTGCCTTTCTGAAGCGCCGGGATGCACAGCTGGGTATAGAATTCACTCTGGATATCTCAAAAGGGTGCCCAAGGGTGGATCGTGGACCTACGACACTCAGCCCAGCACATGTCCCAAGAACACAGGTATGTACACAGCACATACCCAGAGAGCACAAAAAACAGCCACCTCCGTAAGTCAAGGCACATTATGATCTTTCCCTCTCTCTGGAACGTTTATCTGTGTGCAGCCATATGTCTGAACTATCTCAGCCCAAAGGAGCAGGAATTGATAGTGGGACAGTCAGAGAACTTCTTTTTTTCCTGGGCTGGAGTCTGTAGAGGCCCTGGTGGTATAGTGAGTGATGTGTTCAGCTGCTAACTCAAGGTCAGTCACTCGAAACCACCACCAGCTGCTGCTTGGAAGAGAGATGGGAATTTCTGGACCGAGAAAAATTTATAGTCTACCAGACCCACAGAGGTGATTCTATTCTGCCCTATTAAGGGTATTATGAGTTCCAAACAACAGGATGGCAGTGAGTTTGGCTTGGTTTTCAAAGCCTGGGTCTGTGAGTGGGCATGACCATTAGTGTGGCTGGGAGACTTGGAAAGCAGCATCGGGGGAGACCATTCAGACTGCATCTCACCTCCCAGTCCCCACCTCTTAAAAAGCCCAGGTCATTCTTCCTCTATTGTGCTCTTGCTACAGGAGGTGAGTGGGAGCTGGTGGCTGCAGACCCTGGGACATAAGGTATGTTAAGAGTGTGATTCTGGTAAGGCGGCCTGGGTATACTCTGCTGAGTATAAAAAGAAAACACATGGGGAAAAATGATTTAGCACAGCATAGACTAATTTTCATCAGTGCAAGCTAGGAAGGTGCAGTTGAAATATTTCCTTAGTGCCATGATGTTCTGAATACAAAATTAACAAGCTTGACTATATTTGGGGGGCGCTGATAGTCTGGTAAAGTTATCAAAAAGATGGGGTGTCAGGTGTTTGTGGAGGCACACAATTTCAGTGTTGCTCTAAGTACAAATTTCTGAAGCTAGACCTCTGGGCAGGTGGCCCCACATGTTTAAGGATCAAGCAGCAAGTGACTTACCACTTTAAAATTAGAACCAAGAATAACATTCACTGGAGGATTTGTTTGTCAATGACACTTATTTCAATCATAAAAGGGCACTAAAGAGCTCTTGTGGGACTGTGGGGTAAGCACTGAGTTGCTAACTGAAAGGGTGGCAGTTCAAGGCCACCAGCTCCTCTATGGTAGAATGATGAATGAGATTGTTTATTTAAGAAAATATTCATAATCTTGGAACCCTAAGGAACAGTTCTGTGTTGTCCAACAGAGTTGCTATGAGTTGAAATTCATTAGATGGCAGTGTTGTTGTTTGTTTGGTTTTGGTTAAAAGCCACCAGAAGATGGAGTTTTACTCATTCTGCATTTCTGAAGTGTGACTCTCTGATCCCCGAAGTCAAATTGAGCTACAATTCCATAAAGAGGAGAACATTTATTTTCTAATATAACACAATAAAGCAGTATTTTTATTTTTAATAATATTTTATATCTTATATTGAATTTTCCTATGACTTTATTGTATTCTAGTGAACCATCAAATTCCCCTAAAAAAACCTGAATCCATTACAGAAATAAAAAAAAATCAGTATCATCAAGTTTATTTCAACCTGTAACCACCCTAGAAGTCAGGGTCAAACTGTCCCTGTAAACATCCTTCAAGGCAGCGGTTCTCAACCTGTGGGTCACGACCCTTTTGGGGTTGGAATGACCCTTTCACAGAGGTCACCTGATTCATAACAGCAGCAAAATTTCAGTTATGAATTAGAAAGAAAAATAATTTTATGGCTTTGAGGGTCATCACAACATAAGGAACTGAACTAAAGAGTTGTGGCATTAGGAAGGTTGAAAACCACTGCTTTAAGGGATTAGGAAGTTTCTTCTTTCTCCTGCTAACCCATTGACTACCAGCAAAATGGGGTAGTTGTTTGGACAATTCAACATTGATGATGGTGCCCAAACTGCTCATTGAGTGGAATTTCTTCTTTTAAATTGTTTATTGCCATATAAATTCACATATCATACAATTTAATCCTTCAGTCATGTTAAGAAGAGTTCTGCAATCATCACCACAATGAATTTTTAGAATTTCTTGTCTTACTTATTGCTACCAGAGCCTCTCTCCCCTCCTCGCCGCCCTCCCCTCCCCGCCCAATCTCTGCCATCTACCTTGATAGTTATTTACCCAGTTACTGTCTCTAACTTTACTGATCTTGGATTTCATGATTAGAAATCATACAAAACACAAACCAAAAACAAACAAAAAGCTCAACAAGGATGACAAAACAAAATGGAGGAACCCTCAATTGAAAAGAAAGGGGAAAATATTAAAGCAGAAACAACTTTTAAAACATGGATCAAAAGGGAGATAAAATGATGAGTTGTTAATTTTAACTTAACCACATCTGATATAATTGACTTTACAATGCTCTCTATCTAATAGTAAGAGTACTCCTATCCCTGGACCGAGAGGAATCACTTGAGACAATCCAGGTGAGGACTCTGAAAATGTATTTTGACTTCTACTGCCATCTATAGCCTTCTGCTAATGGAGTGTTCACATTTTTGATCTGACATCATTCCTCTCTTCAGATTTCAATTTTATTATTTACAATTCTTGGATAGCAGAGGTTGGTGTGTTTCTTCCATGTGACTTTAGATGATGCTTCACTTAGATGACTGCTTGTTTTAAGACAGCTGGGCACCATCTGATTTCTTCACATTTCGCTATGACACCTGTATCCTCAGTGATCTCTTCATGAGGAAAAATATTGAGTAGGGTCATGTCATTTGAACTAATGGTTCTAAGATTGTTCTAGAATTAGGATGAGCTCCAAATCCATTCATATATCTCTGGCTTATCTATGTTTCTGGTTCACTTTAGAGACACCATTCATTTTATGACAAATCATCCCATTGGGGCATAAGGTGAGTCTACTGATAGTATAATTAATTTAGTTAATGGCATAGAATTTAAAGCACTATTGAAAAGAGCAAATTATGCATGAGTAGGTAGGTCAGCTTTTCAGACTGAAATGCATGAATTGTTGAATTGTACATATTAAGCAGTGAACTGACTAGATGCTATTTACATGAACAATGGGGGTTAGTGACAGGGCAAAACTTTCAATTACACTCATTAATAGAGGCAGAATCATGCCTACCAGACTAATACATGTTCATAAGAAATGAAAGACGGCATTGCAATAGTAAAATATATTGTAATACCAGGTCTCAGGCCACAATTTATTGAGTACTCTCAAAACACAGGATCCAAACCAAAACCTAATGTTCATAATTTCAATAACCTTGGAATAAAAGTCATTTTTTTACACTAGGATATTTGAGTCATAAGGGCAAGGATTATGTCTGTCCCTTTGATCTGCTACAGGTGAATTTGAGGTAAAGCCAGTTTTTTTTAAGTGGGGTTTCTACATTCAGTTCTGCTGATGTAGCATACTTAGAATGCTGTGTACATTGAAAGGACAGGTTCTGAAAAACCAGTAGTCTATAGCACATGGCCTGGGTCGAGGGCTGGACAGAAACTAGGTCAAGGAACACAATACCAGGCATATTCTCCCTGTGGGTTCTGTATAAGTATTGTTAAGCATGTTTCCCTCATGGGAGGATGTACCCAGTTTCCTGATCAACAGCAGTGTAATCCCTTTTCTGAGACACACATGCTTCCCTACCCCACCTTGACTTTAATTTCCAGTTGGATTCATTTATCACTCACGTAGGAGTGTCTGTTGATTTAGGATGACCTTAGTACAATGTCGTATGACTGCAACTGAATGGGCTTCTCCTCTCTTCCCAGCTTGAGAAACTGACACAAGCTGAGGTGAGGTCTTCTCTGTCAAAGTGGGTTTTAAGATGTACATATAAAGGGGTTAATTATGGTTTATGGGCACTGGACAGGTTTTACCTTTTTGATTTACACAAGATTAGAAGATTACATAGACAAAGAGCAGAGGCATAGGTTGTCTTGGTTGTTTAGCCTATTGTAGTGGACTTCTTCACTGATTGTCTTTTGTGAATTAATAACTTCACTCAGTATAAGTTTCATGGCTTCTTTGCTATTTTTAGGGGTGCAGAGTATTCCATTATGTGTATGTACCAAAGTTTATCCATTCTTTTACTGAAGAGCTTTAGGGCTGTTTACAGCTTCCTGCTATTGCTAACAGGGCTGCAATGGACATGAGAGAGCATAGATTTATTTATGTTTATCTCTTATTTGGGGGGGGTGTGTGATATATCCAGCACAGGTATTGCTGGATCATATGGTATTTCTATTCTCAGCTACTTTAGGTATTGTCACATCTCTTTTCACAATGGTTGTACGCAGTTAAATGTCTAGCAGCTGTGTATGAGTTCCAATTCCTCTATACTTTCTCCAATGTTTGTCCTTCTTTTCTCTCTTGCTCAGATTGGATTGTTGTTATGGGTATATGAGTTTTGATTTGCATCTCCCAGACAGCTAGTGATAGTAAGCTTTTCCTCATGTGTTTGTTACACATTTTTTCTTTTTAAAAATCATTTTACTGGGTGCTCTTACAGCCTTTATAACATCCCATACATCACTTGTTTCAAGGATATTCTAACATGTTGTCATTATAATTTTCTAATCATTTACTTTCTATTTGAGCTCTCACTATCATCTTCTTTTTTCTTCCCTCCTCACCTTGTGACCCATTGATAACATATATTATTATAATTTTCATGTTTTACATTGACCTCTGTCTCCCTTTGTCCATGTTTCTGTTGCTTATCCCCATGGGGGTTGTAGGCATTAAGCATCGACCATTGTGATTGGTTCCCTCTTCCTTCCCTCCTCCCTTCTCTCTACCCTCCTGGTATTGCTACTCTCAATTCCATTCCCAAGGTGTTTATCTGACCTGGATACCATGTGTCATGAGCTTTTATCTGTACCAGTGTACATGCTCCAGTCAAGCCAAAACTGAAAGGAAGGACTGGGGTGATGATAGTGGGGGGTGAGAAAGTCTCAAAGAACCAGAGGAATATTATGTGTTTTATTGGTGCTATACTTTGCCCTGGTTGACTTATCCCTTCCTTGTGACCCTCCTGTGAGGGAATGCCCAATTGTTTACGGCTGAATTTTGGGTCTCTCTCTGGCTTCTCTTATTCTAAATAAAGTTTTTTTTTGTTGGTTTGTTTGTTTGGGGTCTTCTCGTTCCATTGACACCTCATGATTAGATAGGCTGGTATGCTTTTTCCACGTGGGTTTGTGGCTTCTCTGGTAGATGGCCATTTGTTTAAATTCAAGCCTTTAAGGTCCCAGATGCTATATCTTTCACAGCTGGGCATCATCAGCTTGCTTCACCATATTTTCTCATGCACCCATTATGTCTTCAGTGTTTGTGTTGGGAGGATGAGCATCACATAATGTCATATTGTTAGAACAAAGTGTTCTTGCACTGAGGGAGGGCTTAAGCATAGGCCAAAAGTCTATCAACTTCCTCAATGTATTGCCATGTAAATATATATATGTAGGCCAATAGCTCTATTTTTATGAATTAATATATTTACATACATGCACACCTATGTTTATACCTTTATCCATGACTTTGCTTCCTAGATCTTTCCTCTTCCTTCCTCCTGCCCCATCATCATGCTTGTCTTTCTTCTGTACCAGGTGGGTGATTCTGTCTGGACACCATCTTGATTCTTTCCTTGTAAATTGTCCATTCTTGTTCTGGGTTCAATTTTGATTGTATTGCTTTTTTGTCTCATGGAAATGTTGCAGAATTCTATAGATTTCAGTAATTAGTACCTTGTCAGTCATGTCATTGCTAAAGATTATTTCCCAATCAGTGGCCTCCTGTTATACATGTTTGATGAAGTCTTTTGATGTGTATGCTTGACTTATTTTTAATAGGCTCTAGTAACCTATTTTGTCTTATACTGTGTGTTTCCTTTATAATATTATATTTGTGTATGCACTGCAATAAGGCCCTTAAGTTGGTTCCAATTATCTGGTTTATGATCCTTATAGCTCTGGGATTGTCATTAGGTCTCTAGTCCATCTTGTACTTGTTTCTGAGCAAGGGGCAAAGTATGTGTATTATTTCATTCTTCTGCAAATGAAAATCCATTTTTCCAGCATATTATTTGAAAAGGGTATTCCTTTCTTATTTAATGTTTCTTGGTTCTTTGTCAAAGATCAGTTGGGTGTAGCTGGGTGCTTTTATTCCTGGGGTTTCTGTGCTGTTCCAATTATCTATTGTTCAGTGCCAGGCTGTTTTGACTACTGTCACTGGGTAGCAAGTTTTGTAGTTAGGTAGTCCAAGACTTCCTACTTGTTTTCCTTTTGAGAAATTGCTTGATTATCTCGGTCTTTTCTGTCTCTCTTATGAAGTAGGTAACTAGATTTTCCATTTATTGAAAGAATGAAGCTAAAATTGGAATTACATTGGAATTGTAGATTGCTGTAAATCTTATCATCACTTACACAATACTATGTTTTCCTAGCCATGAATTGGAATATTCTTCAATTCATGTAGCTCCCTTCTGTTTTCTTTTAGTGGCGTTTTGTACTTTTCTTTGTATAGGCCTGTTGATTCTTTGGTTGGGTTTATTCCTACGTTTCTCATCGTCTGTGTGGCGACTGTAAATAGTATATCGTTGTCTCGATATCTTTTTGGAGTTCTCTTCACTGCTATCTATATAGGAACCCCTGATGGTCTTCAAACCTCAAAGTTGGCAGTTTGAATCCAGCAGCAGCTCCATGAGAGAAAGGCTGGACTTTCTTCTCCATAAACAGTTGCAGTCTAGAAAACCCACAGGAGGTTTTCTATGTGTCAGTGTGGACTTGATGGCAGTGAGGTTGTTTGTTTATTTGTTTTTGAGTTTGGTCACTGATATATAGGAATCCAGTTGATTTCTACTTGTTTGTCTAGTATCCTGCTACTTTACCAAATCCATCCATTGTTTCCAACAATCTTTCTTTGGAGTTCTTGGGATTGTATTTATAAAAAAATCTTATCATATGAGAAGAGCAAAAATTTCATTTCCTCTTTGTCCAATTGTGTTTGTTAAATTTCCCCTCTATTTTCTAAAGGTTCTGGCTAAGATTCCAATGCTATATAGTATAAGACTGAGGGTCTTTCTCTAGTTCCTGTCCTCAATGGAAATGCTTTCTGTTTTTCCTGCTCAGCTTGATGTTGGACTTTGGCTTTTTATATATGGTCTGTGATACATTGAGGGATTTCCCTTTCATTCCAATTTTAATAGGTTTTTTTAAAAAAATCAGAAATGGATACTGGTTAGTGTCAAAAAATTTTCTGCTTCTAATGATATCATCATGTGGTTTTGCTCTTTTACTTGTTTATGTGGTGCCATACATTGATTTTATTTTTTCATTTGTCTAATCATTCTTGCATCCCTGGTATTAATTCCTCTTGCTTGGGATGAATTAAAAAATATGTTAGTTGGACTCTTCAGGCCATATCAGGCACTTTTGCAACTATGTTTTTTGGGGGATATTGACCTGTAGCTTTCTTTGTGGGGTCTTTGCCTGCTATTTGTATCAGACTTATGCTTACTTGATAGAATGATCATGACCTTGCTGTCTCTTTTTTAGAATCTATTCTGTGTAGAATTGGTAACAGCTCTTCCAGAATTATTTGGCAGGCTTCTCCTATGAAGTCTTCTGGTCCTGGGTTTTTCTTGGTTGGAAGTTTTCTGATGACCTATATTTCTTCTTTTGCTATAGGTCTGTTCACATTTTCTACATCTGCAGGGGCAGTGAATTATTTAATGTGGCTCTTCTAGCCAATGTCTCTGACTGCCAATGAATGACCTTTTCCTGCATGGGCCTGGGAAGAAGATGAGGAAAGATACTGATAAGATTCGCCTGGGAGTACTTGCAAACAGGATTCCCAGGAGTGGCATCCTATTGTGTATAAAATTCGCCTTTAGAGAAGCAGGAAGAGGGATCCCCTGTGAAAACTATCCTATCTGAGAAGCAGAACGAGGAAGCAGAATATCAGAGTGATGGATTTCCCAACCCAAGTTAAGATGAGCACTTATGTACTGGAGGCTGGCTTGCAGAGAGAGGTACCTCATGACCCTTACCTCTGGAGGTTGGACATGGTGTCCCATGGTAATGGGGTTGAGTGGCTGCAGGCTGAGGCTTACTAAAAAGAGATGTCTTTGGGCATTTAATTCAGTGAGCTTGGTTTGCTGACCCATGGAGCTTGAGCTGAAAGCTTTTGGGTTACAGCATAATGGTGAGCCGCTGCGAATATTTATTAACAGACTTGAAATTTGTAACATATATCGGTAGACAACTACCCTGAGCATTTCTCACTGACATGAGAACATGTTAATATCCTTAATAAACTCTTTAATCATAAATGTTGTCTGTGAGTTTCTGTGTAGCCATCACAATGGATATTAGAACACAGAGAGCTCTAATAGAGAAATAGGAAGTAGAAGACTAGAGAAAACTAAAACCTTACAATATCTGTCTGCATCCATTAATGTTGACGGTATATCTCTAGGCATTTTTAATGTTTCTTCTTTGTATGATAAACAAAGATTTATTTTATTTACAATACTTGTTGGCATACAGTATTTTATAGTAATGTGCTATTTCTTTTCTTCTGTTGTTGGAGGGTGTAGGTTGTTGCCCTTGTTCTAGCTCTTAGGGTGTTGTGCTAAGGTGTTGATTTTGAAGTTCTGCTCTTTTTCATGTGTGTACTACTTTTGTTGTATCACAAAAGTTTTGGCATGTGGTCTTATCATACTCATTTATTTCAAGGGATTAATTTTATCCCTTATTTGATCTGTTACCTAGACATTTTAATGTAGTATGCTGTTTCATCTGGACTTGTTTGACTTTAGGTTCCTGTTTTTTGATTTTCAGGTTTATGTTATTATGAGCTGAGAAAATGGATTGTAGGACATCAATGTTTATTATTATTATTATTATTATTATTATTATTATGGCTTTCTTTGCAGCTTAACATGTGATCTAATCTAGGGTATATGCTCTTCATGCTACAGAATAATGTACAGTGTGTTGTGGTAGGGATGAGTGCTTTGTGTGTGTGCAAGAGGTCAAATTGGTTGATTATGTGGCTTAGCTCTTTGATTTCTTTACATTTAATTCCTGATGATCTGTCCTTCTTTGAAAGCATGTGTTGAAAGCATGTGTTGAAGTATTATTGTTGAGATATTTATCCCTGGTTTCTTTGAGAATTTGATTGATGTATTTTGAGGATCTTTTATTTGGTCCCAATATATTTATTAAGGTTATATAGTCTTGGTGTGTTATTCCTTCCTTTAATCATTATATAGCTTCCAGTCTCATCTCTCATTGTTATTTTCCTTGCATTATATTATATCAGAAATTAATATTGTCACTCTTGTCTTTTTACTGTCTTGATCAATTTTAATTGTCATTGAGTGGTCAAATTGCCATCCTATGATATTTTAGTTTGTCTTCATCTTTGAGTTTAGAGTGTATTTTTTGCAGGCAGCACATAGATGGGTCTTGTTTTCTTACCCACTCTTTTACTCTTTGTGTTCTGTTTGGTGCATTTAATCAACAAGCGTATACTTGCTGCTGTCATTTTGTTGTGTTTGTATTTGGCATCTTTTCACTTTGTGTGCACGTGTGATTTTCTTTGGAGCCTTTGACCCTTATTTATTTCTGTTTTTCCAGTGTTCCTTTCATAATAATGGTTTCTGGATTATGTTGTTCTGTGTAATTATCTCAGCTTTGTCTGCTGCTATAGTTACTTTTCTGCCCGTATTGGTCTGGCAAATATTATTTTTTGGTAGTGTTACTCTTGTTTTAATGACTTCCCTTTGGTTTTATTTTTCATATTTGAAGGATAATTTTGCTGGGTATTGGTATTATGTTTGGCAGTTATTTTGGTTTCAAATTTTTATATATGTCACTTCATTGTTTTCATTTCTGCAATTTCAGCTGAGAAGTCTGAGCTTAGGAGTCTTAGTTTTCCTTTATAAGTGATTGTTCTTTTATCCTTAAAAAATCATTTTATTGGGGGCTTGTACAACTCTTATCATAATTCACATATATCCATTGTGTCACACTCATTTGTACATTTGTTGCCATCATCATTTTCAAAACATTTTCTTTCTACATGAGCCTATGGTATCAGTTCCTTATTTCTTTCCCTCTCTCTCCTCCCCTCCCTCACAAACCCTTGAGAATTTATAAATTATTATTTTCTTTTCATGGCTTACACTGTCTGATGTCTTCCTTCACCCTCGTTTCTGTTGTCCACCCCTCAGGGTTGGTGTTATATGTAGATCCTTGTGATCAGTTCCCTCTTTCTCCCCCTGCCCTTCCCTTACCCTCCTGGTATCACTACTCTCATTATTGGTCTTGAGGAGTTTATCTACACAGCTTTCTCTGTGTTTCTAGCTCATGTCTGTACCTGTGTACATCCTCTGGTCTAGCCAGATTTGTAAGGTAGAATTGAGGTTATAATCATGGGGGAAGGGAGGAGGAAGCATAAGAGAACTAGAAGAAAGTTATATATCTCAACAGTGTTATAGTGTACCCCGACTGTCTCACTTTTTCCTTGTGACCCGTGTAAGGGGATGCCCCCTTAACCTTGCAAGGGGATGTCCAGTTGTCGACAGATGGGTGAGCAGGGATGTCCACTCCACACTCCTCCTCATTGACAATGATATAATATTTTTGTTCTTTGATGCCTGATACCTGATCCTACTGACATCTCTGATCACATAGGTTGGTGTGGGCTTTATTTCTTCACAGCTAGATGGTCACTTTTTTAACTTTCAAGCCTGTATGATCCCAGATGATATAATCTCTTAATAGTCGGGCACCACCAGTTTTCTTCATCACATTTGCTTATGTACCTATTTTGTCTTCAGTGATAATACCGAGAAGGTGAGCGTCATGCAATGCCAGTTTAATAAAACAAAGTGTTCTTGTGTTGAGGGAGTAATTGAGTAGAGACCCCAAATCCATATTATACTTTAATACCAAATCTATAAATATGTTTACAAAGATCTATTTCCAAATCATCATATAAAACATATTTACATATATACATGCTTATATTTTTATCGCTATAACTGCCATTTACCTTCTAGTTCTTTCCTCTCTTTCCTTTTACTTTTCTCGTGTCCTCAAGCTCAGATTTCATTTGGGTTCCAGTAATTCTGCTCAGTTACATTGCCCTTTCTCAAGCCTCACCAGGGTTCCTACACTCTCCTTGCCATCAATTGTAGAACACTTTTTGTTCTCTTGTCCCTGTGTTTGTTAACACCCACTTCCTTTCCTCTGCCTCCCCCTCACCCAAATCACCAGTTACACTGCTTTCTCCTCCATATTGCTTCTCCAGCTTATCTTATCTAGATAGACATGCAGAGATAATAATATGCACAAAAACACAAGACAGAGCAAAAGAAACCAACAAAAGAAAAGAAAGCAACAACAACAGAAAACCCCAACGACAAAAAGAGAAAAGCCTGTAAATATTTCAAGTCTGTGTGTTGACATTTAGGAGTGTTTTCCAGTCAAGTCTGATGGGGTGTCAAACCCTGGCCCCAAAGTCTATTTTTGGTATTCCCTGAGGACTTCATTGCTCTTTCCCTTTTCTGTTCTGTTGCATATCCTTAGTGTTTCACCTCAGTGTGGTGACCTCAGATCGGGCATTTCCTGCACTATGTCTCCAATGTTGTCCCCCAAAGAGCTATGGGTCAGTAAGGGATGTTGTGTCTCATAGTGGGGCCAGCCCTAATGTCCTCTCTGTGCATTGACTGCTCTGAGCAGGGCTTGGTAGGTCAGGATGTGCTTTACTCTCTCGCTCCCTTTTTATTTGCTCCTGTGTGCTCTGATCAGAAATGTCCCTTTCCCTGAGCTGGAGCTTCAGTGATATCCTCTGAAGTGAATTCTTTTGCAGGAAGGGGGCACTGTCCACATAGTCGGGATTGGGATTGACCCCTTAGACCTCTCTATCGGTTCCCTGCTTCATGCCAGTATGCCGCATTCACATTTTGGAGCACCAGGTTGAAATCTGGTCATAATATTTTTTCTAATTCTTTCCAGATCTCTTGAATTGTGATCCTTTTCAGAGTAATTTGTAGTGGTGGCTGGGCATCAACTAGTTCTTTTTGTCTCAGGATTGTGGAAACTCGTGTTTGTGTGGTACACAAGTTCACTGGACGAATTGTGCTCTTTGTGTCTTTTGATTTCCATCATTCTTTTTTGCTGGATGAGGAGAGACCAATAATTTCACTTCAGATGCTGGAAGACCTAGGAAGTTTTGAAGACCTAAGTCATGACTCACCAAACTAGGATGAATGATGTGTTTGTTTCTGTTCTGCCAAGTGGATTCAGTGTTTCTCCAAGACTATGGTCTTGGTTCCCAAGGCCCAGCCCTTCATTCCATCAGTGTGTTTGCTTATATCTAAAAAGTTGTCATAACTTTGCCTCCTGTATGCTACACCATAATCGTGGTCTACTTGCAACAAAAGTAAATACACATAGACAGATGTATTTTGTCAAATCTATATATGTTTATAGGTATACCTTAACTTTTCTTCTCACATCTCTTCAGCCTGCATAAGTAAACCTAAGCATTTACTAATAGATTGCGACATGACAGGGTTATATATGAAATAGTATCTGAATTAGCGTTAACTTTTGCAAACCTCTCAATATCTTCCCCCGCCTCTGTCATTTTTTTTGCCAACCTCCCTCCTATTGTATATTACTTTCCTCCTTGCCGAAGCTAACACTTGCCTGCCTCTAACTCAAGGCTTCCACTCATGCTTTTCCTGTTCCAGTCCCACTAATCATTAAGGATCATTTCTTTTACTTTGGAATCCTTTTTCTTTGCTTTTTATAGCATCGGTTCAAGGGCGTGCGTTTGGCTTAGTTTCAGTTTGACCTCATACACTATTTGGCCATTTGTGATGGACTAATTTCTACTTCTTAAGAGTCACCATCTCAGGAACCCACAGCGGCAGTTCTACCCTGTCCTATACAGTCTCTTTGAGTCAGAAAACACGCAGGTCCGTGATTTTGGTTTTTGAGTTTCATTTAGCATAATGTCCTCCCTGTTTCCTAAACTGTGAAATGTTAGAAGGAGTCAGCAGTGTTTTGCTTCAATGCTGCGTACTATTCCATTGTTATAGATTACACACTGGTAATGTATTTATCCCTTCATCCACTGAAAGGCATTTATGTCGTTTCCGTCTTTTTGAAACTGGGAATAAAGTGGTGCTGAATATGCCTCTCTCTCGACTTGACTCATGGCTTTGTTTCTCTAGGACATATACCAAGTATAGCATTGATTAGGTCATGTGGTATTTCTATTCACCTCTTTTTGAGGGTGCTCTATCCTACTCTCTATAGTGGCTGCACTATGTTAGGGTTCCACTTGAAGCATATTAGGGGTCCAATCTCTCTGTAGCAACCTCAAACTTTGCTGTAATATTTTTTGTTAAGTTGGGTAGTAAAGTTGGGTGAGGAGATCTCTACGTTTTGTTTTGTTCCTCTCAAATGCCAGCCATGTTTTTGACACTTAGCTTTTACTGTAAACTTGCTAGAAGTTTGAGGTCATGGCTTCTGAAGGAGTCTCAGAGGATTGATTTGTTCCAGGAATGTAAACAAGCATTAACTTTTTCAGAAAACAAATGACTATACTAGTTTGCATGCAGAAGAACAAAAGACTCCAGGAAATGGGGGAAGCTTTCTTTAGCACTAGAGGGTAATGATCAATTTCTGTTGGAGAAGACCTGTCACTGTGTCTGCAGAGACACACCCCTGCACCTTATTAAAGTTACACAAGGGAAGTAATCCACATTAGGTAAGGGGACTCTCCTCTTCCTTCTCAAGGACAAAGCCAGCTGTCACAAGGAGAGACAGCATCTCCTGGAGGTGGATACCCTGGTGACATAAACTGGAACAATATACTGTCACAAAAATGTGATAAATTGGGTGTCTGAAAGATCAGTTTTGCTGTACTTTTGTTTACTGTTTCCTGTTGTGCTTGCTAACAAAACTCCTTCTAAAACAGGAAACACCTCAGTCTTCCTCGGTGATAGAAGTCACAGCATACAGTGTCTAATTTAAAAAGTGGTGATATCCTGGCATTTACTAAAAATGTTACCATGGCTACTTTGTTAGTAGGATTCTGTCCATTAAAAAAGACAAAACTTCTAGCTGTGACTCAAAATCAAAATAGAGATCACAAACTGTTCAAAGAAAACAAAAGAAAATTAATTTTGGTCAAAGCAAGTTTTTCCATTTACCACAATGACTACTAAAATCTGTCATTTGTTTCTGTCACTCATGTAAGAAGACACAATCTCTTTTTGAGAAGATATTACAACACCCTTCACAACTCCATCTCATTGTTTAGTGGCCCCATTTCCTGCATTTTCCACCATAAAATCCATACAGTGAGATTCACATGTCTCTGTTCCTGGATATAGTATTTCCATTTACGGGGTTCCCTTCTTAGTTGTCCCTTTCTTCTGCCAAGTTCCTTCACTTCATTGACATCTTCTACAAGCTTATATAATCTACAAAGCTTTTTTTCCTGACATTTTGGCAACACTTATAAGTTCACAGTCCTGAGTAACTTTCATAGTACAGAACTGATGGAATTAGTGTTGCCCAACTAGACAAAGGATTTCTTGAGCACAGAAGCTGTACTATTTGTCTCAGTAATTCCCAGACGTAGGACCCTGTCTTGAACACACAACATCCTGGAGGGGTGCTCTCTGTTACCACTGACTCTCTTCATTTCAAGTATGTGCATCAAGAATAGGTATTAAGTTTTTATAGTCTTAGATATAAATTTGCTAAACCACATCCTTGAGTATCCCCTAGTTTCCATGAGTAGGTGGCATTTTCACAGTTAAGGATCCACCTCTTATTGTAGTTCCTTCCTAATTATAGAAATGAATTACCCTTCGTTGAGACATCTGTTAAGACATCACTCATCACACTGCATTGCTGCTTGTCACATAATAAAGTTAATGTCCATGTATAGTTTTATTTCTCTGGGAAATTATCTTCATTTACTGACCCTCATCTCTCATAACTACAAGTGACAAGTTCAATTTGACTAGTCAGATCTTTCAAATTTGACAAGTTTTTTTCTATTCCTGAGTGTTCAATGGGTAGGTATTTCAGATGTTGTCTGCTGAGTTTTTCTATTTAGAAAAAGAAAACAGATAAAAAATATAACAATACACCTTTTCACCTTCTAAATTGAGCTACATTTCCTTTATTTACTTCCTTCTTTTTCTTCTTCCTCTTCTTCCAACCCATCTCGTTCTCTCTCTCTCTCTTTTTTTAATGGAGAATACTCTATCAATCTGGAATTTAAAGCTGTTGCTCTCAATTCCCAACCCAGTTAGTTGTCACCATCTGGACAGCCAATTGTTCATATCCAAGATTTTGCTCCCCTTTCCAAAATCCCAACTGCTTGAAAGAAGAAGTGATGAAAATACCATCTGTGATTCCAAGTGGTCTTATTTTCCATCCAAATTTTGGAACCTCTAGAAATGCTTCCATTTTTCTTTTTCCAAGAATCATGCATTAGCCATACAAGGTGTCTGGTGTTTTAGTGCATTTGCAGTCACTGCATTTGCTTTGGTTGGGCAGCAGCCCCTGCCATGACTACACATCTGTGTGACAGCAGAATTACCAACTGTCCACTATGAAGTATACACCAGGCTTTCCATACACACAGAAAGAGAGCTGCTGTAACTTTTCTATTGATGCCACATCCAGATTTCTACAGAACTTCTGTTGACTTAGAAATCGTCATTGTTGTCTTACATAGTCAGAATACCTGGCCTTCTCCTTTCATGTATTACTATTCACTTTCTGTATAGTATTTTCATAAGGGGTGTGTTGTGAGGATTAAATTATGTAGTGATTTTAATACTTAGTCTCCACATAACTGGCATTACAACAGACTCCCAAGTGCTAGAGTTGATCATGTCCCATGGGTTCTACAAGCTTAGCTAACATCACGTGCCCGGTAGCGAGGAAGAACCTAGGAATCTCTTACATCAAAAGAAAGTACAAAAACAGAATGATCTATATAATTCTTCCTCTGCCTCAGGGAGTAGAAATAAAACATTTCTTTATGAAATGGAAATAGAGCATTTCTGTTAACACTTTCACACAATTTATATTATAAAAAAGTATCAACAGCAGTAATTTGCTTCACTGATGGAATAAATGCTCCTTGTGGCTCTGTATTTATTGTATAAGAAATTCTGGGTACATAATGAGCTATACATTGAACTGATAATTGCAAGGTTGGTGGTTCAAACCTACTAGTTTCTCTGAGGGAGAAAGATGAGGCTATCTTTTCCGGTAAAGTTTTAAAGACTCAGAGATCCAAAAGGGTAGGTCTACATGATCCAATAGAGTCGCGATTAGGGGGAAGGGTCTCAATGGCATTAGGTTTGGTTCGACTTTTTAATTTACAATCTCAGTAAGCAAAAGACCTGAGTAATTTTAGGTAAAGGGTGTGAGATTCCTTATAAAGCACAAATGAGCCAAAGTGCGAGAATGAGCAGCCTGGTGTTGATTAGCACTGACTAAGGACCAGTGTGGATCTGGAAGGATGGGCACAGCAGGTCTTTATTGCTCTTCATGATAGCTCCAGCCAAGGCACAAATTCTGTTATATAGAGGGCATGTTATACTCATTTGTTATAAACAGAAAATTGCATGATTACATTTCTGGTGTGACTTTATGTTATTTGCCATTGAATTCAAACAACTCACATTCTCACCCATTGCCCCCAAAGGCTGTGCAAGACATAATGAAAGGTTGCTACCGCACATAGCAGGGCCTTTGTAGTGGTCTTGAGTTGTCTGTATGATCAGCAGTTTGAAACCATCAGCAGATTGACTAGAAAGATTGGGTTTCTACGCCTGCAAACAGTTACAATTTCAGAAACCCACAGGGGGTCCCTAGGAGTCCCAATTGGCCGAGTGACAGTGTGTTTGGTTTTGAGTTTTATACATCTACAGTCGGCGTGAAAATTTCATAAGATCTGTTTGACTCAGAGAGGTTCCCATCCTTTCAGTATGGAAGATTTCAAAACAGTGACGAATATATCATTTGGTGTAAACAATGCCTTCGTAGTGCTGCTTGTGATCTGATGCCTCAATAGCACCATGCATGTCAGCCTTTCGAGTTGGATTGTCTGTGCCTTTCAGTGCACACACAGAGAGCCCTGGTAGTGTAGTTGGTTAGGAGCAGCTGCAAACAACCAATTGCAGCTTAAGAAAGATGCAATTTCTACTTCCATGAAAGGTTGCAGTCTTGAAACTCTACAGGGGCAGGTCTACCTTATTCTATACACTCCCCGGGAGTCACAATCGACCCAATCACAGTGAGTTTGAGGGTTTAACCTTTTTTTTTTTTTCAATACAAAAACAGGTTTTTCCATTCTGTTGCTTCTTTGGATTGTACCTTGGGAGCAGTAGAATGAATTTCACAGAAGGAGGAGAGGGAGGACTGGGAGGGGGAAGAAAGATGGAGGCACAAAAAAAGGAAGAGAAAGAGAAAAAGAACAAAAAGGAGGAGGGGACCAAGTCCTCAAAAATACAAGTTTCATACAGAGAATACTTCCCCCTTTCTTATTCCTGTTTTGCATTTCTCACTCGTGGCTATTAGTGTAAAATGATTCATGGGCTTTTAACATAACTGGGGCTTCAGTTTGTAGAGGGAAAAAATGTGATTTCCAGGTTTTTTTGTGCATTCAGTCTGCAGATGGTAAATGCATCTGTTGACATAATCTTCTTAGCTTGAAGAGTTCTTGACCCGTCACTCAATTTTTGCCAAACATGTACACATTTTCCTGCTTGTCACAATTTTTCTAAATTCAAAGGTACTAATTACACCAATCCTCTCTCCCTACCATGAACACATATACATTTTTTTATGAGCTCTGATTCAGGTAATTAAGTGGTCTTTCATTTAATCCTTTGTTGTGTTGCACCATTTGTCATGGAATCCAGACAAGTTCAATCAAACTCTGTAAGCAGGCAAAACAAAAAAGACGATGGGCATAATTTTGTCCTGTGTCTTTGCTTTGCAGAGAATTCAAAAACAAGTGCCAGTCTTTTTATCTGTCAGCTAAAATAATAATCATATGCGGCACTTGCATACATTTAATCCTAATGAGAATCTCAATTTCACTGCAAGCGAAAGTCGTCAATCTTTGTCTCCAGCTGGAGGGACTAGGATGGTGGGGGTAAAGCGGCTAGTTCAGGGTCATACACAAATAGTACCCAAGACTTTCTGTTTGCAGGTGCAGCTGATGCCTCTTCAAATTATCATAAGAGAATAATTGCAAGACCAGTTTACCAATCCAAAATGAGCAATTTTAGATGATGCAAACAATTACTTCCATGGGTTCATTGAATTTTTGCAAGCTCATATCTTTAGGCATACTTTGTTACTTTACTGTAAGACAGTAATTTATTAAACCTTTGACTGCTTTCTACACCTATTTTCCTGGTCCCCATGACAAAGTTTTATAAGTAATTGGACTACTCTTTGGCTAAGAAAGTCACGGGGCTTTCTTCAAAATCACCTAACAAAAGGTCTTCCCTCAGAAATCCCAGTTGCATACAGCAAAACTTCTTTAACTTTAATGTGCATAGGAATTATCTGGGGATTTTAATCATAGGTATTTTCCAATTCAGTAGATCTGGGAATGTTAGGGATGTTGCATTTTTACTAATCCCTCAGCTGAAGCCAATGCTGCTTGTCCATAGAACACAGAGTCAGATCATCAGTACTGATTCTTATGGAACTCATCCCTTTGTCTAGCCCATCATGTATCAATATTTAAGTAAGGGTTTGCAAATAAGTATAAGGAACCTTTGACTCCTCATTCTTTTCTTTAGCACGTCTCTAGGTGGAGTTAGCTTTTTTTTTTTTCTTTCAGGGAGAACATGATCTTTAATGTGAATAATCAGCATGGTGCATTCACCTTTAATTCATTTGAGAGCTGCTATCTGGTGATAGTTAACTCTTACTCTATCTATTATTTTGCCTAATTGAAATGGTTTCAAAATGATGTTTATATCATTGACTATTTGACTTCCCCAGTTAATATCAGAAGGCAGGAAAAATTTTAAAATTTTCCCTTAAAATTTTTTAATAGAATTGTGTTGCTTTTAATGTTTGGAGGCATGTAGTTTTTGGAAACTCATATTGTGAGATTCATGAATTTGGATGTATCTTAGAATTTTGGATAAGGATAATGTATTAGTTATGAAACTCAAGTGATATTTCCTTTGACCCTCCTGAATTATTCTGATACCAACCTAGCAATGATTGACAGCTAGTAATTACTGTCAGTATGATACATTCATCATGAACATACTACCTGGTGCCAAATTAAAGCCAGTCATTTCTTCAAGAAAGATGTTTATTAAATGTTTAGAAAATGATGATGGCAGCTTATGTATAAGTATGCTTTATACAATTGATGTATGGAATGTTATAAGAGCCCCTAATAAAAAGATTTTTTAAAAAAAGATGTTTACTACACCACCGGGGCTCAGCCATGGTGGTGTAGTGGTTGTGTGCAGGACTGCGGCCCACTGGCTTGGTGGTTCAAATCCAGCAGCAGCTCTCCAGGAGCAAGGCTGGGTAGCTCCCACTCCCACCAGAGGGCAGTGATGCCAAAAAAAGATGTTTACTTATGTTATATTATACACCTCAATATTATATGATAGCATTAGTATATTATAACCTATCAAAACCCATTATAACATAAGTAAACATCTTTCTGGAATTCTTTGCTCTCATCCAGGATCTACCTGATGTGCAACCATTATTAGACAATCTTTGACAGCACTTAATTTGGGCATTCTGTTGGATGACTTTTCTTTGGAATGGGTACAAATACAGATCTTTTCCAGTCACTTGGTCAAGTTTTCTTGGCATAGATATATGAGTTCTTCCTCAGCTTACATTCCATCAATTTCTGGAGTCTTGTTTAGGGCTAATGCCTTCCATGCAGCTTAGATTTCTCCCTTCAGTATCGTTGGGTTTTGCTCATAGGCTACTTCTTGAAATGGGTGAACATTGGTTCCTTTGGGCACAGTGACTAGTGACTATATATTCTCCACCTTCTTTTTATGCTTCCTGCATAATTCAATATTTTTCCTACAGAATTTTTCAATATTATAACTCAAGCTTGACTTTTTCTTGAGTTTTTTTTTCAGTATAAAAAATTCCGAGCATTCTTCCATTTTGGCTTTATAATCCTAGGTCTTTGTACATTTCTTAATGATACTTTGCATCTTCAAGCTGCCTTCTGAAAATTTCTGTTTAACCCTTTTACTTCTCATTTTTTCCCATTGCTTTAGCTAGTCAACAAGGAAGAGCATGTTTCAGAGTCTCTTCTGACATTCACTTGAATTTTTTCCCCTCTCCTGTCTTTTTAATGATCTTTTGATTTTTTTTAATGTATGGTTTCCTTGATGTCATCCCACAGCCTATCAGATCTTCTGTCATTAGTGTTTAATGTATCAAATCTGTCCTTGAGGTGTTCTCAAAATTCTTGTAGGATGTAAGTTGTATTTTGGCTCTCAGGGACTTGTTTTTGTATTCTTCAGCTTCAACCTGGATTTATGGATGAGCAATTGATGGTCTGATCCATGGTCAGTCACTGGCATCATTTTAGTTGCTGATGTCGAGCTTCTGCACTGTACCTTTCCACAGATGAATTCAATTTGATGTCTGAGTTAGTCCGGGTAGACTAGAGGAACAAATTTCAGAGACACGCATATAGGTATAAGGAAAAGGTTTATATACAAAAGAAATATGACACTAAGAAGGCATCCCAATCCAGTCCAGTGCCAAGTCATAAGTCCAATATTAACCCATATGCCCAAAGTCAGTCTATAAAGTCTGCTTCTGACTCAGGAAGTCACAGGTCAGTGGGTGCAGAATTCTGGCGTTGGCAGGGGTCTCCCCATGGCTCCTCGCTTCCAGGGCTCAGGTCCATCAACAGCATGCCACTCCAGCTTCAGAGGTCTGTCTTTATCAGGGCAAAGTGGTCTCTCCACTGGCTCCTCCAACTTCTCCGACGCTGCCAGCTTGTCTGTGATTAATCGTCCCTCAAACTAACTCCCAACAACTGGGGGAGATAGCTTCTCATCTTCATGAGGGAAATATAGTGAGATTGCTCAGGAGTCCCAGGGGAAAGCCATGCCCACACAGAGGCCTCATCAGCTACTCAATGGCTAACTCCAGATTAACAGGCTAGACTCCACCCCTACATCTCAATTATAAATTAACATAAGCACATGATTGCCACAATGTCCATGTAGTCAATTTGATGTCTGTGTATTCCTTTTGGAGAAGTCCATGTGTATAGTCATTTATTGTGTTGTTGAATAAAAAAGCTATTTGCAATGAGAGAGGTAGTTAATCCTTCAAAGTTCTATCATGTGATCTCCAGGTTCATTTCTATCACCAAGACTGTGTCTTTCAACTATTATTCCTTTTTCTTTGTTTCCAACTTTTGCATTAAATGCACCAATAATCATCAGTCAATATTGATTGCATAATTTTCTCAATTTCAGACTGAATATATTGGTGCAATTCTTCAACTTTGCAACACTAGATTTTGTAGTTGGTGCAAAAATGAGAATAATATCTGTAGAGACTGGATTTCCTTGCATGAAGATAAACACTGTCATTTCACAGAATTGTACTTCAAGAGAGGTCTTGAAATGTCTTTTTTGATGGTGTGACACTATCCTTTTAAATTCCTGGCAGAGTAAGCCATATTAATTTTCTGATTCAAAATGGCATTTCAGCAGATGGTAATAATCTTTATGCCTTCTATTTCATTTTGATAACTTTCAATTTTCCTACATTTGTACTTTGTATATAACACATTCTGATTATTAACTTTTCCCCTAGGTTTTTCTTTTCATTTTGAGTTATACTCCATCAGCATATGAAGGTCATGATGCTTTTATTTCATTCATGTCATGATGGTTGACTCTGCTACAGAAAGCCAGCTCTTCCTCTTCATGTTTTGAGTACCTTTGACCCGAGGAGCTCACCCTCTGACACTATGACTGACAATATTCTGCTGCTATTCACAAAGGTTTCAGTAACTGACAATGCGTCACTGCTATCACCAGATTTTCCATGGCTAATTCCTTTGAAGTGCATAGCCTATTCCTTCTTCATAGTGTGTTCTGGGAGTTCTGTTGAAACTTGTTTACTTTGTGTGATCTTGCTGGTATTTAACACATCACTGACATAGCTTCCAGCACCACATTTACACACAAGTCAGCACAGTACTACACATGGCCATGTAAGAGGTTGCTGAAACATTTACTTGTCAGGAAAAAAAAAACGTGGACATATTCCTCAATTTGATTTCCAGGTTAAAATCATTGGCAATCAAAACCTGAACTTGGCTTCTTTGTAGAAATTGACCAACTAGTCTTTAAATTCACGTGAAATTCCAAGGGATAGACAATAGGCAAGATAATCTTGAGAAGAGAATCATTGGAGGGTTTGCCTGTCTTCATTTCGAAACTTACTACAAAGCAATAACGTGTCTGAAATTGATTCTGGTGATAAAGGTACAATCCATGAATATCCTAAAATCTGGGTCAGTCAGATTTTAGAAAGGAGTAAGTACTCTCATGCTCACCTACCAACCTTTTCAGATGTGGAACATTTGACTTACAAAGCCCCTGACCCCTGTGGCGACGTTTTTGTTGTTATTTTTCAAAGCATTTCCTTCACATCCACACTCCTTCTTTCTCTGCTGTAAAGTAATGGCTATGTTGTCAAAAAGACTCTAATATTAGCAGCTGCCCTACATCTTTTAAAAGTCTCTGATCTGTTCTGTGGATATAGGTTATTACTAATATTATTCCTTTTATGATCTTTGTTCTGTATTGAGTCAGCAGAATGTGAGATCTACACATCAATATACTTAAAATTGCATTGAGTAATTGTCAGAATAGGGGTTCTTCAATGCACTCTATGTTTAACACCGAACGTAGTGCTTCAGATGGTCTGGACAACGTGCCTCCAGGATTTCCTCAGTTGGGAAATACTGTCTAGAGTGCATCTTCTCTTGCTTGTTATGAAACAAAGAGTAGAAAAAATAACAAATCAAACAATCATATGAGCATCCGTCTGAGAAGTAGACAACAGACAAAATGGAAAAACTAGGGTAAGAGTATAAAGAACAGGTTATTTTTTTATTTTTCTTTAAGAATCTCTGGTGGTGCATGGGGAAAGTGGTTGGTTGCTAATGACAAGGTCAGTGGTTAAAAACCCATCAAATCTTCCATGGAAGAAAGACCTGGCAGTCCATTCCCATACACCCCATAATACTATAGCCAAGGAAACCTTATGAAATAGTTCTACTCTGTCTAATGGAGTCATTCAGATTTGAATCAACTTGAGGGCAGCCAAAAACAACAAAGAAAAATTACTTTCTAATAGATATGAAAAAAAATAAGATTATTTGACCATTTCAAGCCTTGTCATTTGCCTTAGTGGATTTAATGTATCTCCCAAAGGATTGTTTTATATTAATCACATATAAAGGATACAATTTTTCTACTTAAGCTCTAAGCATGAAGACATTAATATATCTTTCCAAAAAAAATGAACAGATTAAGAAAAGATAGTTTGACAAGTGATATTTTAGTTTGTTTTTCTTTCAGTGAATGACAAGATAAAACATTTATGTCTTTTTTCTAGAAAAGCAGTCATGAATACAGATTTGTTTGTTTGTTTTAAGTGGTTCTCTGATTTAAGGCACCTACAATTAGCCCACATAGTCAAAAATTATATAGTGTGTGGATATATGCCTTAATGAGGAAACACTCTCTGCTTTCTAAAAGATGAAGAGGGAAATACTTAAAATTTTTTCTAGAAGAATCACGAAATCCAGTACTCATATTAAGATAATGGTCATTCAGTTACAGAAATCATGAAGTGCTCTTTCTAAATGTAGGTGAGAAGAATTCAAGTGGCATTAAAGGTTCTTTTTTGTTAAGAAAAAAAATATCTGAAGAAAAGTTTTTCAATAGATGGGTAACAACCAGTTCCTCCACAGGTATTAAAATTTTTTTTGGTGTATTTTAACAAGAAGACATTTGGATGACCCTGCCTGTGCACAGGTTCTTGTGATTTAAGGACTTAGCATCCACATAGTGGATCATGTAATTTCTCCTTTCTGTCTCGTTAGTCTGCCCTTTGATTCCTTTCCTTCTTGTTAGCAACCCTTCCCCAGAGAGAGCAGGTGTGCGAGCAAACCATAAATCTTCACTTAGGTGAAGAAATAGTTTTAAGGAATATCTGTGCATTTTACGACAAGCTGCAAAATCCCATTATTATAGCTATTTGGAAGCTGATTTTATGGATTTCATTTTTCTCAACTTCCACTATCACATGGCTACACTTTCCTCTAAGACATAATGAAATAGCACAGGCCAACCAAAAGAGAAAATAAAAATTACTTTTTGGTGTTTTGACCTTTAGGCATCTTCCTGGGGCTACCAGGGGCACTGATTCAGAAAATCTGCTTTAGTTTCTCAGATATGGCGCTCCACTTTAATTGTAGTTTTAAATGTGAGAAATCAGACCACGTGTTATAGGATAAAATAAAAAGCTAAGACATACCAGTATTTGAAAAATAATTAGGTATTAAGAAGTGACATCCAAGTAAGCTGTCCATGGACTCACAGTGGCATGGAGTGTCCATGAACGCAGTTACACATTGAGTTGCCGATCATAGGGTTAATGATTCGATTCTGCCAGTCACTTCCCATCCTTTAAAAATTTAAAAGTTCAAAAACCCAAAGGGGCAGATTACCTTTGTTCTATGGCGTCCCTGTGAGTTAGAACTGATTAGATGGCAGCAGGTTTGTTTTTTTTTAAATAGGAGACAGTGCCATCTATACAGACAAGGCACATACTGGAAAACCAGTATGGATACAGCTTGAAAATAGTGGAGAATAAAATAGAAGATGGAAAGACACATAGCTGGAGGGGCGAGGGAAGTTTAGAGCATTGAAAATTCCAGATTTCATAGCAATTTTCATAAATATTGGGAAACTCTGCTAAACCTAAGTTTTTCTTTTTTAAATTATGCACCAAACTTTTTAATATAGAAAGGTCAGTGGATAATTCATGGTAAATATTTCAGGGGTGAGGTTGACTCCAACATCCCTGATAAGGAAAATTCTCTAACTTTTCAGAGCTGTGTACAGGTGGGGAAGATGTGCTATCTTATAACAAGCCTGGAACACTGTAATTTTAATATAGGTGGTTGAACTCTGATAGACCCATTTGGAATTTCAGCACACTTGGCTCTCTCATTATTGTGCCAAACTCACTACCAGGCAGTGGAGTCCAGCACATAGTGACCGTGCAGGGCTTTACGGTGAAGCTCCTCAGGTGGGCTTCAGTGTTGTTCGACGATTTGAGAGCAGACAGTCTCATCTTTCTCTTGCAGAGTGGCTGGTGGGCTGGAAATCAAGGCTTTGCACTTAGCAGGGACACAAGAAATGGGAAGCCACGCCATCGGGGCTTCTTATTTATTGTGGAGTAGCACTTATTTCTGACCCTGTTTAAGACCACAAATTAGAACTGTCTGTTGTTCTGTTCATAAGAAAGGTGAAGTGATACCCGTGGATAATTCAAAGTTCATGTAATTTATACTGGTCAACTCTATCTTTGGATCAAAGGCCTCCATGGGAAGTATAACTTGACCTAATATTAGTACAAAACAGTTTTAACTAATGCCAGGTTACACGTCCTCTATGTCAGACTAGATAACACGACATTAAAATATCTTGGTTTTTTATGAATTGTGTGAAAAGTGATATAAGGCATGTGTTCAATATCTCAAAAAGTAGAGCAAATAGGGTGAAACTGGTGCCTTTTATTTATTTATTTGAACCAGCAGGTCAAACCTACCCAGAAATATGTGTTGACCAGTGTAATCTAATGTTAAATCTAGAAGTGTATTTTGTTGTACATTCTATGCTTACCCATATGTCCTTGGCCTAGGAATACCACGAGGTAACAAAAGAGATCCTAATATTCTTGAATGTTCCCACTGAGAATCAATTTTTGCCTCTTCCTGTAGTCAGACACCTCAACTGCACTTTCCTTGCTTCTTGGTGGGTCAATTATGACCCATACAACCTCTCAAAGATGTGTAGCAGGACTGAGCCCCATAGTCTTTGATAGTCACTCTTAGAACAATCCCTTTTGACTTTCCTCTTTTCCCTCTCTTCTTCCCTCCTCCAGAAAGTTTCCTCGATCACCTGCCAAATGAACTATTTGTACCCAAGTCATTTTCTGTCTTCACTGGCAGAACTCATATGAAGTCAGTGATCAAAATGTTATTTTATTTATGTGAAATATGCATAAAAGACAAATTTATAGACATAGAAATTATAATAGTGCTTCTTGGGGTTGGGGAGAAAATGAAGATGAACTGCAAATGGTCATATGAAAATATCTGAAAACTGGTAATGAACCACTTGATAAAGTTATGAAGGCCATTTAACTGTACACTTGGAAAGGGCAAATTTTTGATGTAAACTCTACATCTGTACAGTTGTTACAAAAATATGAATTACCTTATTTTACCTGCATCAATAGTAAGACATAGAAAGGTAAAATAATTGCATCAAGGTTAGAAAGCTAGTATACACCAGAGGAAGGAACAGAATTCAGACCGTTTGATCCAGGCAATAACAGTGATAGATGGACTAACATTCTTGGTTACACCATTAAAAATTGCATGTCAGAAACCCCTGAATTAAACCTATTAACAATATATGTAAAGTATGACTTATTAAAAAGTCAACTTTTTAGTGCTCAGTTTATGCAAAATTCTTTGCCTATATTTTTTTCATTTCATTTTCACTTTGAGCCACAAACTAAGCTATATTAGGATGGGGGGATGGGGGGTGAAGTTCAAAATGTCTGTGTAGAAATTCTACTAGTTTTAATTCAATTTACCACCAAATTTTTGAACCCTCTCGTACGACCTTCTTTCTCCACACGAAAGAAAGGGAGCATTAAAGGGTTTAAATGACTGGCTACACAAGTCAGACAACTCCTAGCAGGATAATTGTAGGGTGACTGCTAGTGGTCAATATATTATAATGTGTCTGCCAGTGATTAGGATTTTATAAATTCACGTACATGTCCAATCAGCTCATAGAAAGAAAAGAGATCCCATACCTCACTGTTGAGTTTGTTAATTTGCTGCTTGGTTTCCTCTGCTTTGATAAAGAGAACAGCTGCTCCAACCTCTGGGTCTGAAAAGCAACAAACACGCAAATGAGTCCGCTCGGAATAGAACTCACATTTGAAGATCGCAGAGGGAAGCTGACTTATTATTGCCCTTCCTCTCTACTGGTGCCAGGCATTATAGCCTTTGCCCAATTGGTGCTATTTTCTTATACTCCTCTGATAGCATCTGATCCACTCTATAGAGCTAGGCACACGTCATGGTGGTGATCATGACAACAATGGATTGGATGGCAAATCTCCTTCTCCCTGATCACAATCACCGCCACAGTCAAGATGGCACCATAGCAGACACTATTCTGCTTCTACTCATAAATCTTTCAGCAGCCAATTCCTCAGGAGTGGATCACTTATTAATCTGTCCTAGACTATTTTTAGTCTAGAAGCTCTGCTGAAAGCAGTTCACCATGGGCTACTAGGTTGATCTTTGAAATATTGTCATTGCAACAATCTGAAATGGTCTTGATTTGCACAGCTCTTTTATTACAGAAAGAAATGCAGCTAGAATAGGTCAGGATGCCTTGAGAGGAAACTGTCACAATGAAAATAAAAAAATTTGCCCCTCATAGCACTTCAAGTATAGATAGTTATGATGTAAAAGAAGTTTGGATTTTGTCCAAAGGGCAAGGAGCAAACATTGGAGGGATATATATTCAATATATATATTCATTTCCAACTCAATAATCCCAAAGGACAGAACAGACCTGTCCTTGTGGGTTTATGAGACTGTAAGTTTTTCATGTTGGGCTGCTAACCATAAGATCATCAATTGGAAACCACCAGCCTTTCTATGGGAGAAATATAGAAGTAGAGTAATAAGAATAAATTTGAGTTATTAGAAACTTTGCATTACATTGATTATAGTGTGAGGCAAAAGCAGGTATTTTTGGTAGTAATCGAGACAAGATATGGATGTACAAAATAAAAGTTGGTAGTAAAAATGGATAAAAACTGAGAGAAATTTATGAGGAAGAGCCAAGGAAAAAATGATACTAGACTAGATAATTTGACATAGCTGAGAGAGTAAAAGAAAGAAGTGAAAGGCCAGTGAACTCTAAAATAAGTCAATGAACAGAGCAAGACTTTCTGTCTATATTATTTTCATATGAGCCAACAGGGAAAACTTCCAACTGAAATTTACCACCATCATGACTAGAAGTATCTTTTATATCCCTCGTGCACAGCATATAGTCGATCAAATGAATTTTTTAATCTGAATTGTTGACTAACTTCTGTGACAATGTCCCCCTCCCTGACATGAATGGAGTCAGACAGGACATTATGTTTTCCTAGAAGCTGGTGTGCACTGAGAACAATTGCTGATTTAGATAGGACACTGAAACAGTTACCAATGACCTACCTACAGAACTGCACAATTCAGTATCCTTATTGGACTTGATTTTTGTCCATAGGAAAACTCACTGATTAGGAGAAGACATTGGCAGAAAAGATCGGAGAGTTGAAAAAGAAGAGAAGAAGGTGGGCAGGGATGGGGTTGTTTTTGCCTTTGCTATAGCTGGCTTGTATATGATGGGATTATGCAACAATTGTTTATTCTTCTCTCTTCATAAGCTATAGGTCTGGGTTTGTATTTTCTTTGTTTTCTTTTGTGTCATTTCTGGCCTTCATCATGTGGGCAGATTCCTTCTTTTTGATTTTTTTGTGTGGTTTCTTTTTTATTATTATTAAATCATTTTATTGGGGGCTCATACAACTCTTATCACAATCAATGCATGCATCAATTGTATGTAGAATACATTTGCAAATTTTTGCCATCATCATTCTCGAAACACCCTCCTTCTACTTAAGCCCCTGGTATCAGTTCAGACAGATTCCTTCTTAGAAATATTGAATTCAAGACAAAAGGGAAGGAGAGGGGCTAAGGTTTATTTGGAGAGTGCCCTTACATTATCAATTGTCTCCTGGATGTTAATGCTTCATATTATTCTTCATCATTTTTAAATTGCCCATATTCTTCTAAAACTGATTATTCTATGACAAACTGCAAGTAAATAACTTCACATCAAATACAACCACGATTCCTCCAATACACAAAAAAACAGTGCATTTCCTCTGGATAAGGTTGTTTTTTGTGGATTAGTCTGTATTTACAATAAGAAAACATGTTTAACCTCTGATGCAGGGTAGGAATTTGAGTCTTCTGGGGTGCTATTTACCTGTTAAATAGCAGGGCATCTAGGTTGGACAGAGGAACAATAGGAAATGATACCATACCAACTTGGAGACAGCGTAGACTCAAATAAAACTACTTCAGGTTTTGATAAAGTTCTATTGCACGGAGAATACTCTGAGAAGGGGAAAGCCAAACGATGCCTGTGCCAAACATCACAAGTTGAAAAGCAAAACTGCCCTTACAAGAAGACTCATCGTTAGAGCTCACCTCCGAGAGGTGGGGAAATTCTGGGCTCTGGCCTGAGTCGTTCAGAGCCAAAGTCAAAAGTCTGGCTCTCTTCACTGCTGTTCCCGTCTTCAATTCCATCAACAATCCTGTGCAAAATAAAGGAAAACACACTGTTTGAAGGGAAGGGAAACATTTTGTACAAAAGAAAGTATGTTTCGCATCAAATGACTGTTTATTTAAATTAATGGGTCTCCAGTTTACTGAAATACTTTTATTTAAAAATATTGTGTTATATTAAATATATATATTATGCTATGTTTCTAAATTCTAGCTACTCAAGACTTGTCCTGTGGAACTGGTAACAATTAGCCTTCTTTGGCTATTGGGCACAATCTAACTAGTTCACCTTGAGATAGGCTGCAGCTATCAAATATAGACCAGCCTTTGAAGACTTAGCAAAAACAAAAAAGGGATAAAAATTACACCAATTAGTAACATTTTAATTCACTATCCTTAAAATGGGAGCATTTTCATCTATTGCTTCAAATAAAGTATGTGAGTAAAATTTATTTCCTCTGATTTTAAAATATTTTAATGGGGCAAAGACAAACAAACAAACAAAAATATTTTAATGGGGCTATGTGAAAAAAAAACTGAATGACACGTGGTTCACAATTTCAGCTTAGATTCTGTTTCTATTGGGCAATGTTTCTATTGGGCAAACGACTTAGGGTCTTTTATTTTCTTATTCAAAACCTTAAGATCCAGAAAGAAGTTCACTTCTTAATTTCATATTATACCATGATTCAATCTAGTAAGAAACTATTTTAATGTATTATTATGACATCACAGAAAATAGCCAGAGTGATGATACTTTTCATTCTGGACTTGGGCCAAACTCTGAATGTGAGGGATAAAGAGATATATTTATATTACTATCAGGGCTTTAGCCAGTCTGCTTTTCCTAGTAAATGGTATCCAATACAGTCCTTAGTAATATTATAAAAATATAAAACAAGTTAACTATAGAACATTTTAATATAAAACTGACAAAAATGAGAACATAAAATAATTTGCAATCCATCACCACTGTAAACATTTGGGTATATGTCCTCAAAGCCTTTTCCATATAGGAAATAAAATGTATTCTTTTTTGTAAAAGTGGGAACATATTATTTATATACTCTTCTTTTCTCAGCTCTGATACATTTTCCTGTTTAAAAATGTACTTCTTTTAAATTTTAGTAAAAATTTAGGAAGGAGAGAGATAAGCACTTTGCTCAAGTTACCCTCTTTAACTGAATCATTGGGTATCTAATATATGCCTGCATATTACTAAACCCATTTTTAAACAATTTAAAAATCCTTAATATTTCCTCTAATGGGTATGTTGTATTATGAAAGTGAATAATTAATTATATTGCATATTACTTGCCTGACAAATAGAAAATGGAATTTGAATCTAGCCTTCAGAACTTAATATCTGAGATAAGAATATTTAACCTTCAAGTTTCACTTCTTAAAAATTCACTGTACAGATAATATGAACTGCTTTATGGAATCTTTGAGAAGACTAAATGCACTAATGAAAGTGAAATTACCTAACAAAATGCACTGAAGAGGGAAAAGTCTTAGCTCCCCTCCCCCCCTTTCTGGTTCCATTTTTAATTTAGGTGTTCTGTGATTTGAACTATTGCTATTGCTTCTGTATACCAGAGCTTGTCCCTTGTACATTTTTCTGCCTCAGGATTTTTCACCTTCTCAGTTACCTTTAGTAAAAATCAGAGTGAGTAGTAGGGGGTGGGGGGAGACCTGTTTTCAGACATTGGAGCGCTATTATCCTGTTGGGTAAGCATTGGATGACTAACTCCAACCTTGGAAGTTCAAGCACACCTGCCACTCTGTAGGAGAAAGATCTGCACCTGTAAAGATTTAAGACCTCAGAAACCTTATATAGCATTCCTATGAAATTCCATGGCTTTAGGTTTGCTTTTGGGGGTATCGGACACTACCTCCTCAAGAGGTATGAGATGAAACTAAGCTTCAGACATCTACAACAATACAGCAAAGAGCATGAAAAATAGAACTGTTAAATTAATTTCCTTTCTAATTTTAACTTACTCCTTCGTAAACTCTTGGTAAGATGACGTCAATAAACATTTGTTTTGTATCGGTAAATTTATAAACTTTGGAAGTACACATTTAGGATAATCATCAGAATAAATGGAGGAAAGGACTAGAACAGCAGTTCTGAATATTTAATGAATCCTTTTGAGAAGACACTAAAATTATTTGTTCCACGCACACTCACCCGCACATCAAGTAAAAAAACACTGTATATACAATTTAGGGAAAGAAAGGTAAAAATAAATAAATAAATCCAGGCATATCAGAAGTCCAAGGCAGTAGAAAGGCCCCAAAGGTGAACTACTTTCAAGTCAAGTATTTGACCACCGTCACCTGTGAAGAATGACGTGACATGAACTCATACCTGGGACTGAGATCTGGTGGCCCAGCGCTGTTCAAGGCTGAAAGCTGCAGTTTGAAGTTCTTCTCTTTCCTCTTCCCATGGTTAGGGAGGTCGCCTTCCTGCTTGGTTTTGGGAGAATTTGAACTGGTGACTCTGATAGGTGAGTGAAAGGGCACGGTTCCTGAGGCCAGCTGCTTCAAACTTAAACCCAGATAACTTTTATTGCTTCCAGCCTTCTTGTTTCGGGAAGAGAAGGGGCCCCTGGTATAGATGGGGGAGAGGGAGACAGTCTCTTCTTCCTCCCCCTCCTCCTCCTCTTCCTCATCTTCCACAATAGATGGGAGTCGCTTCTTAATGCTGCCATTTCCCTTGGGCTCTGACTAAATGAGAGGATAGTCCAGGTTAGTAAAGATTGCAAAACCCTTGAGAGGGACCTTCTCAGACTGGAACTCTCCTTTGAACAAAGTTAAATCTCCTGGAGACATTTCATTAAAGCGATTATGTTTTTGCAGATGTTGCTATTATTAATTCACATATTAGAAGTTGCATTTAACAACAACAACAACAACAAACAGAACCATTGACTTGCTCCCCCTCCTTCCTTTCCCTTGCTCTTTTTAACTGACTTGGGAGGGAAGGGATGGGGGATAAGGAGCTGTGTGAAAAGCACTTTTTACCAGTTTGCATCTTGATTGTAAATAGCCTATCACTTGCAGTTGTGTACAATAGTGTGTTCTTAGAGATAAAGATCATCTCCCTTTGAATGGAAAGCCTGAGATCCTGTTTTTTTAAGTTGTAAGGTCTGATATAAGACTTTATGTAGAGATAGGCCATGAATCTGAAGAAAAAAAAATTAAGCAACTTTCCTGTTTTCAATGGAAGTGGATCAGAGATTGTCTCGCAGTGACACTGTCTTCTGCTTCCTTCATTTGCACAAACGATGTTAGCTTCGGAAAAGGGGAAGAAATCGTTGTGTCAAACCTTCAAAACCACACAACTTTTGATTGAGTTCACTCAACCTTGTGGGCCAAGAACAACAAAGAGGCATGATGGGCCAAGACAAGTGGGGTGATGTGGGGGGAACAGGGTAGACATTAGTGAAGGCTAGCATAGGATCCTTATATTAGCATGCCATTCTTACTCTGCCCCAGTTTTGGTTTCTCTGCTCCCAAAAGTCACTTCATTTTTCTGTGTTTAGCTTCTTTTAAAGGTACAATCACCTATATTTTCTCCTACATGATTTATAAGAAAAATGAGAACAATAACCCTAATTGCCTTGACTGCACTGTTTAAATCTCATGAGCTGTCCTGGTTATTCCTAGCCAGTCAGTTCACTGGTATAGTCATGACTTTTGCTATGTCCCTAACATACATGACACAAAATAGTAACAGGAAAGTTGAATGTGAACCTGCAGTGACTGATAGGTAATTCAGTGAATGCCACAAGTGCTAAGTGAAATGTTCGGCTTGCTCATGTAACTCTGTGTGTGTGTGTGTGTGTGTGTGTGTTGGAATGACTTACAACTTCTTAAGGAAGTTGCAGGATTAGCTTCACATTTCCAAGTAGATAGGAATGTTTTAATCAATGGTAAGTCCTTTAGGAAATCCACAAATTCCTTTCTAGGCTAACCAGCTTGCCATCACTTTAAAAGAGTGACTCAAACCCTCAAAACAAAACAAACTCACTGCCCTTCTGCGCGTGAAACTTCAACTTTTAGGGAGAATACAAAGCCTCATTTTTTTCTTGAATCAAGCCCTAATGGCAACCAAGCCTTCACCGCAGTTCCTGTCACCTGCTGCGTATGCAACTTTAAATCACTGAAATGGCTTTGAAAGTTTTCTTACATTTGAACATAACAACCATAACCAAAGCCCACTGCTTTTGTGTTAGTTTGAGCCCCTGGTCAGTCCCAACTCAGAGCGGCCATATGTACAGCAGAACCAAAGCTGCCCAGTCCTGTGTCGTTTGCACCATTCTTAGGTTTGAGGCCATTGTTGAAGCCAATCATCTTGGTGAGGGCCTTTCCCTCATTTTTGATGCCTCTACTTTATCAGAGCTGATCTCCTTCTCCAGGACAATGTTTTGTGCAATTGGATAGATGTTATAAGAAGAGTATCTAAAGAACCCAGTGACACCACTTGCAGGATACCTTTGAAGTTCACTTATCTATGTTACACAGCCTTGTGGTGGCTTACAGAAAACATCTATCAATTTCAATTACTAATGAAAGTACTTTTTGCTTCCTTTTTTATGTAAACACTTTTTTTGTGACTTGGGTGGACAGTTACAGAGCAGATCATCAGTTTTACATTCAACAACTTCTGTGTCGGTTTCCTATTGTACAATATTATTTATGTTAAATGATCCATATTGTTTCATGTTATATTTCATTCATTCTTGATGTATAGGATTCCATTTTGTGACTATTAGATAGTGTAAACCCATTCTATTTTAATAAGTATTTGGATTGTTGATTATTTGGACTATTAGGCACATGGTGGCTATGAAGATTCTTCACATGCCTATTAGAAAACATGTTTCATTGGAATGGAATGGAGAAATCATTGAGAATATGTGTGAAGTTGTAGTTGATAGAGCCAAATAATTTCCCAAAATGAATTTAGCAATTCACACTGAATGCAGTATGGACAGAAGTCAACTAGAATGTTTAGCACCAACTTAACTCTATCTTAAGAATGCAAGTGAAACTACTTTCAGGGTTTCTTTTAACAATGCTCGCCCACATTACAGATACGGATGTATCACCAATTGTTTGCTTACAAGAAAATATATGACTATCGATTCAAAATATAATAAAAGTACTTTTAGATTTTGTACTTTTGGCAGTTTTGGGGTGACACTACAATAATAAAATACATAAGGCTTTGAGTTTCAATAATCTATTCTCAAGTACAAGAAGTCAGTCATGATATCTTTCATTGGGCAATAAAATGTAAAAGTCAATCAGTGGATAAGTGAATGAACAAATACACTAAAATCCTAAATCAGGAGGCAGGGTCATTGACAGGCCCATTGGAAAATTATTTGCTCTAGAAAAATCCATACCTGTGAAACTGTAGATTTGTTCGATAATCTTGATATCACCTGAAAGAACAAACAGGCAGAAATTTAACAATCATTCAATCTTTCCCAAGTGGTTTAGGACAGAGATGAAAGGAAGTGCTAGAAATACACACACACACACACACACACACACACACACACTCCTCACTGTCACTGAATCAATTCCATGTCAAAACAACCCTAAAGGACTGCATAGAAGTGCCCTGTGGGTCTCTGAGACTAAATCTTTCTAGCCTCATTTTTCTCCTACAGAGTGGCTGGTGGTTTCAAACTGCTGACCATGTGGGTTAGCAGTTTAAAGTTTTACCAACTCTGCCAACAGAGCTCAGAGATCATGTGGGACAATGGCACCATAGTCCATCTAGTTAGGCCAGAGAAGAGAAAAAGCGAACAAACCAAAACCCCTTGGAAAGGCGCTGACAGCTCAACATTTCACACTTTCAAGTCACTCATAACCAACCCTTATAGTGCAAGGGCAGCAGCAAACTGGGTAGCCAGCACAGGGCACCTCCCAGAGGACATAATGAGTGCAATAGTGTGTTAGTGGATGTCATTTTCCTCTCAATGGTTCACCTTCTCTCGCCTGTTGTTCCATCTTCCTTATTCTTTCCTGCTCTATTCCAAAAGTCTTTTATCATCTGAGATTTCTTGCTCTGGCTCCATGACATCAGAAATCCATGGAAATAAAACAAATTCTGCTTATGTCTCTCCCTTTCTAGATTTAATGTGGTGGGAGATTAGATCTACTTTCTTCCCCTTTGGTTTCCCAGTCTGGCTCTCTTCTGTAAGATTAGATTTACTGAAGGTCCTAATCTCCTTTTTCATTGACTCCTAGATTCCACTGAGAGTCAAACAGAAGAAATCCTGCTTACCACCTTGTGTAGCACCTTGATGTGCCACTAGTTGACTGGTATCAAATTCAGAGATGCTACAATGTGAGCAACAAATGATTGAGGAAGACTCCATAAACCCAGAGGTCAGGATACCTCTCGTATAAAATCAAACTTTGGGAACACGGAGGAGCACCTTAAGAATCTGCATTCTCTACAATGTGTCCGACATCCTGGGAACCCCAACAGGTCTCAGCCAAGTTGTTTTATGTCTTGCTTTCTGTATTGTTCATATACACTTGTTTTGCTTCATTAGTTTTTAACAGTAACAAATGCTACTAGGGAAAATAATTTATTCACATTAAAAATCACCACCAAAAAAACCCCGAACAAACTTGCACTTGAAAATGATCTGTCTAGTAAGCCAGACATATTTGGTAATTTTGTCACTCTCTCACATTTTTTTTCTCCTCGATGATTAGGCAAATAGATCTGTTATTTATACAAATGCTAGCATCATTATTGCTGTGAAAATATATGTTTCATCAATGTTTAATTTTATCAAAGTAGTCAATCCATTCTACATCTGCTTAGTTGCTTAAATATGCATTAATCAGAAGCATTGTAGACATACGCTTTGTAATAATCCCCTAAACAGTGACAAGTAAAACAACTGAATAATTTAAAATGTGAAAAATAAAACAAAATTATGGTGCTGTTGTAACTATGGCAGACACAAAAATGTGCTTAAAAAACCCTTTCACTGATAGTCCAGATTCGAGAATAAGTATTTCTATTTGAGACAGGCTGCGAACTTTGTTGGTTTAAAACTCACCCAAGGGCATGGAAGAAATACAGCCTGGAGACTTACTTCTCTAATGATTATAGTAAAACCAAACCAAGTCCTAGAGACAAGTTCTCCACTGTAAGCCAGGAGGTCACCCTGAATTAGAATGGGCTTGATGGTAATGGGACTGCTTTTGGTTTAATTACAATGGGAAGTCTGATGCTGTTGAATCAGAGATACCCTTAGAGATGTGACAGTGACAGAACCTTTTGATTTGGGTATGACTCCCACCTGCATCCTAGGCTTATGCCTACTCTGAGTTCACTGAGGTTTCTAAATTATAGTCTTAACTTTTAAAAATAAATGGTTCTATTGGCATATACTTCACACACAGTGCACTGTAATCATTCAGTCACAGTTAATCAAACTTCTATATGCCTACACACAAGCAAATCTTAAAATAGAGTCTGCATCAGGGGTCTTGGATGAGAGAGCAAGATTCCGTATTTCTCATGTAACCCAGTGTCATACTAATGCTGGCTGGCCATTGGGCACACTTTGAGTAACAAGCTGGTAGGAAGCAAGTATGACTGAAAACTAAATCTATGGATTCATATATTCTAATTTGTAACCGACTGGGTCAGTGGCAAGTACACTCGAAAACCTAATTTCATTGTTTAATTGTTCCCCCACCCCAGGTCAGAGATATAAACTTCTGGGTCTTCAAATGTACTCTCAACTATGGATTCTTATAAAACACCAAAGTGTCCTAGCAGGCATCTTATCTACAATGGATTGCTCAACCCGGAAAATGCAATATGAATTACAAAGCCCTTCTTTCTGGTTGATTCATGAAATCTTCTGCTTTATTAGTGATGACATTGATTACATCCCAAAGCAGATTAAAGGGACGCATTTCCTCATTCAGAAAAAAGGGGATTATGTTCTGCTTTATCCTATTCTGTGGATAGCAACATGGACAGTGTCGGTGGTCATTTGCCACGATGAATGAAGCAGGCTCCCTGAAATCCTCCTGATCCACAGTGTGAAAGCATCTTCAATCCGTCTGTCCTTCCCCCCTCCCCAAGAAACCAGATTCTCATATGCAAGCACATAGAAAATCCATCTCTGATCTGTTTTTCCCTTCGGGTAGACACAAGAAGAAGTGTCCATATGTTGTGAAGGACACCAAAGGAAAATGGGAAATGAAGAAAGAAAATAGAAACTGCTGGAGATTTCAATGCTTTTGACAAAAGGAGCCTGCATTTTTAAGGAAGATGTGGTGGTGGCCCAGTGGGTGAATGTCCCAAAGGTTATCAGGACTGTGAGGGAGACATATGGCAGTCTGTTTTGGTCATGATAGCAATCTTGGAAAACCCCTAGGAAAGTTTCTAGGAGTTAGGGTCAAGGAGCTATCACACAACCACACAACAGTTTCATGGGAATTTGTGCGTGGTGCCAACCATTAAAGTGCTTGACTGCTAGTGGGCAGAGTGGCAGCTCAACATTACTTAGTGGTGCTTCCGAAACCAGCCAGCTCTGCTGGTCTGCTTCCAAAATGTCACAGCCTTGACACTCTGGAGCAGTTCCACCCGTGAGAAGGCCACCATTAGAACAATTGATTTGAGGGCCATAAACAGCAGCGATTTTCAGTGAAACACATGAGATTTTACTACTGTTCAAGGTAAAGAAGAGATTTTTGAGGCCATTCTGAAGGTCTAAGCCAGTACCAGGTTCTAGTATACTTTCTTTGTTTACTGTATAACTTAGAAACAGCAATGAGGTTTTAATAGAAACATTGATGACTTTGAAATTCCCAAGTTCACCCTGAGCAGTAAGGTCAAGGCAGGTGAATAAGACCTAGACTGCAGCTTTTTCCCTAGAAAATACTTTCAGTTCTGCTGCAGGGAGCACATGTCAGGGAAGAGAGTCCGTGACTCATTATTAAGCCACAACAATTTCTCATCATTATATGTTATGACAAAAGATTATGTTCCTGGGGCTGAAACCCACCAAGGAGGCAGTGGTTCTGCCACATATTAGCTATGAGGCCTTGGGCAATGTATTAATTAGGATATGCTAACCTGTTAACCCTAATTCTATTCTCAATTGTAATGGTTTCATGCAAAGCATTTTTTTTCCTCATTCTTCTCACAGTTTGTTGTGAGGTTCATGTCATTTCCCTCTAAGTGGCGATTGGGGCACCCAGACTTAGACGATTTGGGAGTTCTGCCATTGTGTGGCTTCAGCCAACCGGCATCTCCATGAACCAAGTTTCAGAGGAGGTGTCCTGAGCATGCGACCACCCCAGTCTAGAAGTGGGACATGTCCCTTCCACTTATGCCCACAGGCAGAATCAGCCTCTCAGGTGTCTGCGGTGGGATTTCTCTGCACTTTCATTCGCCCCTCTCAGAAACAATGGTAATGCCTGGTTTCCTGGATTCAATGAGATAATCAGTGCCAATTTAATAACTCCTGGAGATTGAGTTCACCCTATCTGATACATGTCTCATTAGGACACATTCAGTACAGCAACAAAAATAAAATATAAAATAATTCTAATATTTTTGTCTGTATCTCTCCAAAAATGTGCATAAAATTGCATTGGAAAATCCATGATAAGATTTTCTTCACTTGACTTCTCCTTTTCAATTCCTTTTACAAGACCAGGAGACCTCTTCTTACTCTCAATTCTCTCATTGAAACAGTCCCTGGGTTCTTTTCTACAGGCTGCTTATCTTTCTGCTTACCTCAGGTGTTAAAGACCAATCAAAGAGGCTTGCTTGAAGGCACAGCTAGGGAGAGCCCTGCTTCCAGCTCCTTCAGGGGAGAGAAAACCCTTGAAGCTTGATGAGTTGTTCAACCCTCTTAGCACTGAAACTTCACAGACCTTACTTGGCTACCCTTATAAAGTACTTAGCTCAGTGCAGGGCCGGGAATGATTTCATATGGCTTTTCCTTGTCCCAGTTTCTGTAACTCTCATTAAAAGACTCTTTGCCTGAAGAATCTCGGTAAGAGAAGGTGGGAGAAGATGCCGATGATAAGACTGGGTGGTGAGTGATGAATTATGACCAAGGTTTTCTGCGATTGTCATCCTGCTAGGTATAAAACAAGCCCTCTCAGAAGCACAGCAAATGGAGGGTTTCACTTCTGGCAAAAGAGACGTCAAGAATGGAGTGTGTCCTTTGGACTCTGATAATCCTATACATGGAATCTTCTTGGCCCAGGAGACAAAGGCAACTGCAGAGAAACAAGGAGGAGTGGCACAGGAGATCCAAGATCCAGAGCATGACGCTGAGTGGTAGCCTTCCAAGCCTGTAGAGCAAGTACAGATGAGAGGCTTGGAGCAGAAGACTGGCTTGTGGAGGCAAGTGACTCCAGGTCCTTAGTAATTGGGAGAGATAGGTTTGTTGATCCACAAAGCTGAAGCCAACCACTTTTGGACTGAGGTGTATGATGAAGTGGCATGCCCTTGAGTCATTATTAGCAGCTCTAAGAGATCTTTGTAATGTGGCTTGAGCAGGCCAGAGAGATCAAGGATGAGAGAGAAAGAGAAAGAGCGAGCGAGCGAGAGAGAGAGAGAGAGAGATTGCCTGCCAGTACAGCTGCACAATAAAACTGTCCAAACCAACTAATTGTATTCTGAGCATCTATCCCCTACACTATAAACCATTTACAACTTCTCTAATAAACCCCATAATCACATGGCTTGTCTGAGTTCTGTGTGGTCAGTGCAATGAATCATTGGACCCATCGTCATACGGGCTGGAGAGTGCTGTCAGGGTCAGAATTGCTAAGGAACATTGGGGGTTGCAAGACAGTCTAACCTCAGTCTCATAGGAAATGCCCTTGGACAGCGCTCATGTGAAGTATGGTTGTTCTTCCTTCTTGGGGAATTAAAGTCGCATCGATTCTTGACCAAGCCATTTCCTATACTTCAATGTCTGGCATAAAGAGATATGTATTTGCTAATGTGAGATACACAATAATAGATATTGATGATGGAGAAGGTTTTTCCTTCAGTCGGGTTGATAGAGAGCAAGGTGTTGTGATATTTAACATCAACTATCTCACTAGGTTATGGTTAGCGAGCTAAACATTTATGCAGACAGACTTGCTCACCTTGGATACATAGGGGACATCAAAAAGATGTTGGAAAAATCTCATTATCTTTTTTTTTGTTTCTTGGGATTTTTTGGCATCACTGTCCTCTGGTGGTGGGAATAGGAGGCCCAGCCTTTACTCCTGTGGAACCCCTGCTGGAATTGAACCTCCATTCCAGTGTGCCTCAGTCCCTACTACATAACTACTACGCCATTGGGGCTCAGCCATATCATTATCTTTCAGTTCTGTTTTTCTATGAAATTTCTGAAACTCCTTCATATGTAGAAATCCTCAACAAATAAACTGTAAAATCATTAACACCAGTTTCCCCCAAATTGTTCTTCTGTCAATAGAACTTTCACTTTTATGCTGTTTCTCTGTATAACACTACACTTGGTGCATTGCTCAGATAAAGAAAAGACTTGACCATGTGTTTTCTCCGTCTTTCTCATCCCCTTTATCTGCTTATATAAGAAATCAATACATTCCCCAATGCCCCCTGTGTATTAACAGTCAATGAAACACTAGAAATATACATATAGAAACATGACCTTGACTTCCTAAGGCTGAATTCAAACACACAAATCACTTGGCTTTGAAAATGAAAAAACATTCACACAAATCCTTGCTACAGTGATTTTAAAATTTGGGAAATGTGAATTGATAGTAAGAGAGGGTGGGTTATACCTAAGTCGTTCAAATCCTTCCAGGAAGAAAAAAGAGAAAAACGCAATCAGGTAAAGAGGACTACCTAGAAACCTCTCAACAGTGACATCACACAGAATAAAGATTTCAGGCTTAAGAAGCTTTGTACCAAATCAATGATTTGGGAGTTCAGAGTAATTTATGCTCAAAGAATTTGCACAGTTTAAACTCATTCTCTTGAGCAGAGATCCCATGTTCATCCACCCCCCCCCCCCCCCCCCCCCCGCCCCCAACCCCCCAATGACCTGCTTCTGATTAGGGCACAATGGCTCTGGGTTAACTTGCAAAACCAGCTGCTGTGTAATTGTAAGGAAACACAATAGCCAGTTTTATAAGATTTTTAGGATTCATGCTGAGTACTTGGTTCTAAACTAGGTTGCTTAAGAAAGAAGCTCAGTTGTAATGTGAGAAGTTCAAGCATCACAGCTCCCGGAAGCACTTTTAAGGTTAATATGAAATGCCTAATTTGCCACTCTCCAACTCCACTGTCAGTTTGACACTGTACCACGCAAACACTGAACAGCTCTATATACCGAAGATTAAAAGGTACAGACAACTTCAGAAACCCTGTACAGAATCATTCCATGTTGAAATCGACTCAGTGGTAGTGGATTATATATTGAAGACCCTATGTGTACTAGAGAACTAGAATGAGCTACTTTGCTTCTCTGAACCACAGGGCCTTGGTCTAAGTAGTCATAGAAACACGTGGAATGGTAAGGTTCTGCTGTAGCTGATCAAGTTCATACCTTTCAAAATTACAGAGGCCTCTGAAACCGAAGAATAAAGAATAACTTCAATGATAGCCTTAGGCATGAAATCAAGTAATCGTATTTTTCAAACGAAGAAGAGTCTCACTGAAAATGTGTGGCTGGTCTTCACTTGGAACAGTTTGATTGTACTCAAAGTTCACATTGAATCCTTAAAGAAGGATTTTATTGATTAAATTGTGTGGTTAGCTGTCATTAAGTTGACCCTCAACTCAAGACGACCCCAGTAAAATGAGATCAGGCTGCTGTGTTCCATAAGATTTTCAAGGGATCCCATTTCCCAGAAGCACAAGCCCCGGACTTTCTCCAGTGATGCCGCTTGGTGGATTTGACCTGTCAGCCTTTAGGTTTGTAGTCAAGTGCACATTTTTTTTTGTCATGTAGGGATCCAGTGGACATATGGCCTAAAACCGGTTCTTTGTGTGTTTTGCAATGTGATTACAAACTGTTGAGATTTAGGGAAGAATGCCTCTGACTTTGAAGTTTGACTCCCACAAGAATGGTTTCCACAGACAAATTTCCTGAACGAAAAGCCTGCCATGGCTAAACGAGGACTTCCTTATATCTAGCCTTCTTCTCTGGGTCTCTTACCCAATAATGTTCTCACTTGTTGCATGGGTGAGAAGGAAACCATTCTCCTGTTATTTCTATGAAAGTGTTAATTTTCTTCTTTTTAAATTTTATTAATACTTCGAGCCTGAGCTCTCATTGTAGGCTAGGCCTTCCTTTACCCTGTGAGAATAAGCAGTAAGCCAAATAGGGGACATATTGGAAGGGAAGAGGCATAGGTGATAACTTCCTTCCTAAAATTCTGAATTTATACTCTGTAGACAAACTTTGAACATTACCTCATGACAGAAATCACAAAGTGTCTATGGCAGCCACCTAATCTGATGCCAATTTGAACATTAAGAATGTAGGGGTGGAGTCTAGCCTATCAATCTGGATAGCCAATAAGACTTCTATGTGGCCATAGCCTTCTCCGGAGAATTTTGGGAAATCCAGGAGACCTCTGCTAGACTTTCTCCCACTGGCTTGTGAACATCTTGTATTTGGCATCATTGCATGTGTTTCCTGAGTTTGAAGGACTTTGTAGATTGCTGTTGGACTTATAGACTTGATCTGGGTTAATATTCGACTTATGGACTTGATCTGGACTGGGCTAGGATGTTTTCTTAATGTAAAATTACTCTTTATATAAAACTCTCATATACATATGTGTGCTTATGAATTTGTTTCTCTAGTCAACTCAGACTAATGCAATAACCATTTCAAAATTTGGGGGAATCTCAGTGATAACCCTTAAAGAGTTCTCTTTATAACACTGTGGGCAGTGACAAGGGTATGTCCATTGAGAATGGTCATAGTGTTTTAGTTGGCAGCTTCCATGATTTTATTAAGAATGATTCTACTTGGCTATTCATAGATTTTAAAAAATAATGCAACCATTCTGTAGTTGTACATATTAGACACACATAATTTCTTACTGATCAAGAAAGTATCTTCATTTTAACATGATCATTTCATGATAGTTAAATATGTGACTTTCTTGGAAGAAGAGGCTTACTATATGACTCTGCAGAATTGTGCAACCTGGTTCCTGCCCTCCGATTTTCTAACTTACTGGTCAAACTGTGCAAGAAAGCTGTTTTTGGGGGGTTATGGAGAGCTGCTAGCAAACAATCCCTTGGATTCCATGAAGAAAAGGTTCCTTTCTTAGTTGTATTGTGTCTGGTGGGGGTACGTAGGAATATTGCTATTGGGGGGCAGATTGTTGCCCCCATCCCCTCCATAACTGATGACAACATTTTTGTCTCAGTATCATGGAAGGGTGAACAGTAGTCTCAAAGAAAAATATAAGCAGTACAACCTGGAATATAAATATGCTTCCTGAGTACCAGGAAAATTTGAGGACTATTTATGACACAGATTGGTCACCATATGCTCTTTCAAAGACCTTCCTCTTAACAGTAGAGACAGTACATGGGATTACCACAACCCTGAAAGCTTAGCATCTTGCAGATGTTCACCTCAGGATATCCTTTCATCAGGAAGTTTCTCAATGACATGGAGCCCAAATCCTTTAAATCCCAATTCCCTTCACAGAAATGCATTTTTCCGAGTCCCCACCCTTTCCACACCACCCGCATGGAGCTGCCAGCAATACCACATGCCAGTCTTCCAATTTACAATTCCAACATACTCCAAATCCATACTCCATGGACTTGGCATCTCGTTTGTTTTATATTTCAAAGCACTTGGCAGCTGTTTCTGTCACTGAGAGGCTTCTCTTTTGGCATCCCAGGATATTGGGTTTTAAGGGGTTGCAAAGAGATGCCTCAAATCTGATCAAACTTTTGTACTTAAGATCTCCCTGCTGAGCCCAGTCTGTGTGGGAGTGTCGGCAGACTGCTTCGCCCATATGTATTCTTTCTGCTGTCTGCACCCTTTGGTGCAATGCGGGGGGGGGGGGGGGGGGAAGGTGGTAAGGGGGAGAGCACTATTAAAGATGTTTATCCTGGGATCTTGTAATTTTAATTTAATTTTAATTTAATTTTCAACAACTTAACTCATTTATAAGAACTTTAATCATACCATTCCTGGAGTCTATGTTGTACCAGTTGAACCTGGACTTGGATTAGAGGGCCGAGCGAAGAAATGTTACCTCTGCCTAAGGATGACTGATGTGACATTATTAGGTGGGCACAGCCCCAAACAGAAAAACAGTTCTTGTATTAAAACACTCCGGATCATGCTAACAAGTATCAGGAGACTGGATTCTTGAACAAAACCGAATACAATGCTATTTTTTTCAAAATCCTCACATATCCGAAGTTAATGTCTCAGGATGAATGAGAATAAGAAATGTAAGAATACATGTTGAAAGCACTGCCTCTTCCATATGCATGTCCAGTCCCTCGATAGAATGTCTCTGTGTGCACTTACAGAAGATGACAAGCTTTTATATTTTGGGAAAATGTGATGTATTCACACCTCAAAGAGAATATTTTTCTTACTAAGAAGACTTCCCACTTCTCCTAGGGACGAAATAGTCTCTGGAAATGAATGTTAATGTTATTTTGCACACTTGAAATAATTGTGTAGATTTTGCAAGTTTATTCTTAAACATGAAGTACAGTGATGTGCAGAGCAGCCTGAAAAACACATACTTGGAGTGGGAAGATATTCTCCCATCATGCTATATGACTATGGGGTTATTTAATAAATGAATGGATCTCTATGCAAATAGAAGCACCATTATTAGAAGAAGGACAAGTTGAATGACAATTTAATTGTTCTTTTGTTCATAGGATGCCATTCCTGAAATATGTAGATACCATAGTGGGGCTCTGAAGAGCTATACCAAGTAATGCAAGGTTAAGAAGATCAGATTGAATCTTACTCACAAAATTTGCTTTGACTATCAACCAGAATGCCTATGATCACCCTGCTTTAGGAAAATTATTTGGTGCAATATGCTTTACTGGAAAATGTGCTGGTGTTTGTCCAGAAGTCTGATTTGATATCCTTGGAATTTTTAACTAATGTCAGGAATTTTTAACTAATGTAACTAACAAAAAACTCCACTGCCATTCAATTGATTTCAACTCCTAGTTATCCTACAATAAATTCTATTTAGTAACAATTCTTTTGAACTTACACTTGTAGATAGCTAACCAACTGTGGAGTTTTTAGAATTTCTAAATTTTTGTGGGACCAGATAACCTCAACTTTCTCAAGAGGAGGGGTTGGTAGGCTTGAACCACTGAACTTAAGGTTAGCAGTCTCACCTTAGGAGAAAGGGGAGATCACCTGCTCCCATAAAGCCTTATACAGTCTTGGAAACCCTCTGATGAGTTGCTAGGAATTGTTAAATGACAATTAGAGATTTTTGTACTGTTGTTTATTTGTTTTGGTTTGGTTAGTCTATATCATCACTATGTGTAATATTACAATATTCAGTTGATAAAATAAATGAAAACCAAATGACATTTAATGTATCATTTTAAAACCTGAATTTTATTCAAAGCACACCATTGATGTGGTCTATGTAAAATTTAATTCAAGCATCAAATTCCTCTCTAAGCAATCAGAAGATTCTAACACAATTATGATCTGTAACTTATTTGGCACAGAAGGGTAAGTCAAGAGGTTCCACAATGGTAGGAACTTTTATTTTTTAAAAATGTGAAACTGTTCTGTCTCAGCATATCCTCCATCTAGTTCTACATACTTCTGAAGATATTGCTTTCATCTCTAACTCTCCCCCAGATAATTCTGCACTCTTTGATTTACACCACTTTAGGATCATATAGGGATGTCTATTGTTTTTCTTTAAACTGTTCTTGGAAGTTTGGGAACCAAAGTTGTCTGAAGGGACAGTCTCAATGTTGTAGGATATGTGGAGCATGGTCTTCCAACAGAATTTAATCTAATAATGTTAGAAACTGTATCACTCAGACCTCTAGTTCCTATGTAAAAAAAAATAAACCAAGCACTCAGGGACTATAGAAGATTTAAAAATTTAGATGTAGCAATATAAGTAAATTTCCTTGCTCATAAATAAGATAGGAGAGCCTTTGCTATACCCAAAGAATGAACAGCAAGATGTCACAAGTCCACAACACCATTACCACCACCACCACCACCACCAAAAGAAGTTTTTTTGCCTTTTGGTCCTTGGGACACTTTTCAATTTTCTTAAAACTTCATAATAAACTTGAGTGATCACACTGTGTCTGACAAAATTGAACAAGATTGCTCCTTTGAGCTGAGTTCCCCACCTTGAATTTAATTGGCCCAGCAAATTTTCTTGGAAGTAACATTTTATTGGACCTCAAATAATTATTTTTGATGACAGACTAATGGAGAACAAAACCAGTGTACTACTGAGAATATTTCTTTGCAGTTATTTGTTGATCTCAGTTACATATTTAAGCATTTTTTTTTAGAATACAGCTATTCATGAACTGTAACATTAGTAGCAATACTCTTTAAGTTACCCTGTGTATCTTACCCTGAAGTCATGTAGACTCAAATATGGATCTAGGGATCACATCATAGACCAAGATTAGTGCTCAGAATTTAAGCTCTTACATAACCCTTCATCTCATACTGAATTTTATTAAACATCCTTTGAGCACACTTAGGGCAGTGAACTTTCTTTAGCAAGGACTAGTTTATTGCATTTTAGTTGATTCCTTGTTTGAGGACAAGCCTTTAAGACCTCAGATTCTACCCTTCCTGATAGTCGAGCATGATCTGATTCCTTCATGGAAATTTACTATCAAATCTGTGTCACGCAGCAAGTATTACAAAATGCCATGTCATTGGAGGAACTGCTGCTTCTTTGATTAGCTCTTATTCTGTAAAGTGAGAGCTCAAAACCATTTAGAGAATATATCTTGTTTATACATATGGTTCAAATCATAAACAACATGTTGACTTCTTAAGAAATTACACAATAGACAACTTCCATAATTGACTAGTCTTAGCTATAATGTCAATTTATATAATTCATCTTTAAGGACATCATGAGCATATAAGCTAATGTTTGTAATGTACTTAAGAGCAACTATCATGCAATCAACAGATTCAGCATCATTTTTAATAGAACCTTTACCATGAGAGTGAGACTATGTTACTTCATGCAGTAAAAGGACCCTAAAAAAGTACACACGGTACATCTAAAACTTAAATGATCATCAGAAATGCAGTGTGAAATGTGGGATCCTGGGTGCCTCAGAGGAAAAAGGGAAAGGGAAAGAATTCCTGGTGGGTGTAGCTCTAGGTAGCTTTTCATTTTCTAGGAATACACATAAATTGGACCCTATTGTTTTGAGTGCATATGCAAATTTAACACTTTATTTCAGGTGAACATCTGTTGTTCCCTACAGGATGAAAGCAGTCAGGAAAATAGGGAGAGAAAGACTTTGTTTATGGGATGGCAGGTGGCTTTTTATTCTCTGCAGTCTGCAACTCAACTCAACCCACCCTCCACAAGAGGTTTAACTGCTCACTGTTCATCTTGCAAACGCAATCTGACACATCCCAGATACAGCTGAAATGGATTCTGAACTACATGTCATGCTATTTGATTGATGAAGGGTAAACAGTGAGAATCCAAAGAATATGAAACATGAGCATATTTTGAGTGTATTAGTTTTGTTGAGGGGGTTAATGTATATGATTTTATTTTCATACATCTACCTATTAGATTTGGTTGTAAGAAGATAGAGCTGACGTATGATTGCATGGAAACCTAGAGTGTTTGAATTACATGGAGGAGACCTATAGTTACATAGTCACTAGTTTCATTTTATTTTACAACAGTCATTTCTGCCCACCAAACCCTTTTCTGGACCTTGTGTCATCTTGTCACGCCACAGAGTTACCATGGGAACCATCTTTTAACTACACTGTGGTCCCCAGCACCTCTAGAGTCCTCTGGCTCCACCACACAGAATAATCAGTGAAATATGAGTGGGTACTTGCACTGAGCTGAGCTACTTAGAATCCTCTCTCAAAAATCTAGAATCAACTGAGAGGCTCCAGATTAACTTTGAATGGACAAGTCGCTGTGTGTGTGGTCATTTTCTACCATTTGGGCAGGGATAGTCTGATGGCAAGTCTGCAGAGGGAGAGAAGGAAGAAAAATGCAGGGGAAAAGCAAATAATTAAGAGAGTTTTAACAGAGTTTGAGAACCTGCTTACCAGCGTTTTTGAAATCTAAGTATTCCATTTTTTTTGCTTTAAAAAATTTGAGTCCCATTAGATGTGGAAATTCCTCAAAATAAGTCTCTTTGCCTTGTATATGAAAGTGGCCATGGGATTCAATTTGCTTTCTTCAGTCTTCTAATTCTACAATACACCAGAATTTATCAGTTTTCCTAGACAAAATGCCATACTAGCTGCTCAGTAAAATAAGAATTTAAAAAATAATTATTTTGCAATTAATAATCAGAGTAGCCTCTTTTGTTTTACAACATTGTCTATTAAACCTTCAGCTGTCTGAAATAAGAGAGTAGGTAAGAGAAACAGAACCTCAAGCTAGAGGGGAAGAGACATTAAGAATTCTGTGGCATTCAACCTTTATTGAGGTCTTCTTTGAGAGAGAAACTACGGGGAAAGAATTAATAATAATGAAGGGAAATGAAGTACTGAGATCATGCAATTACCTAGACAAGATCACCAAGGGTCATTTTGGTGTAGTAAAAGGCAATACCATATGTCAATAATTGCAAGAAGATTAGTAGCAGTGTTCAACTATCCCACATTATGAACACAGAAGCTATGGCTGGTTACGGGGATGCTAATGAAAATGAAACTTCTTTTAATGTCCTTTGCTTGTCACAATCACTTCTACACCCCGTGAAAGTCAGTCATTTGATAAAATTTCAAAATTTCAAAATTTCAGAGATATGCTGGGTACAAGTACAATTTCCAAGTTATTATTTATAGAACTATCCCATCATATTTAATATCATCTTATGTACTATAAAATATATGGAAGGCAAATATATATATTTTTTGACCATTTCAGTAGTGCAAGATATTTGAGGGAAGTATCTTTTGCTTCCTATAGGAGAGCATTTTTGAACACATAGCTGACAAACAAAAATATTGGCTGAGTCCAGAATGACAGAGAAAGTCAACATGATAAAATAACATGTAGATATCTTAATATGTAATTTTCTATGAATAGTTATCTCAAAAGGATCTAGTATTTTCTGTTCTCTTTTTGCACAAAATTGTGCTAGTAGATATATACCTACATACATGGCATTCTTGAAGAGCTAGGTATCTGGGATGTTAGACAAGATTTTGAAAGTTATTAATATTCAGTAAATCATCTTAATGAAAATTGCTTTTGTGGGAGCTGATACCAAGGGATCCAACAGAAAGAAAATATTTTGAAAACGATGATGACAACATATATGTGCTTGATATAGTTAATGTATGGATTGTTAGCAGAGTTATGAGGCCCTGATATAAAGATTTTTTTATAATAATAAAAAGGAGAACAGAAAATTGCTTTCAAACTACTCTATATTATTTCAGACAGAATTTAACACAAGTCCATCCTTCTGAAGTAACTCACCTTTCAGTACATTCAAGAACTGAGTTAAATTGTAATGTAGGCAAGCATTGAAGCAAATCATGTTGGCAAATCAAAGACATCACTTGAAATATTGATCAAGCTTGTTTGATCTTAATGAGTAAGGAGGAGTTTTAACCTCATAGATATAGTACAAGCTTTGAGAACTTAGAGGAGCCTAAGCCAAACCTTCACATTGTCCATGGATTGCTATGCATGTGAAAGTTGGACATTGAGTTGTGAAGGCAGAAGAAGAATCTATGCATTTGATTTGTGGTGCTGGTGAAGAGTACTGAAAGTACCAGCGTCTGCCAAAAGAACAACCAAACAAATAGGATGTCTAGTCAGAATGCTCCTTAGACATTAGTATGGTGAGATTCTATCTCATGTACTTTGGACTGCATTAAGAGAGACCAAGCACTGGAGAAGGACATCATGGCTGATAAAATAAAGAAGTCGTGAAAAAGAGGAAGGCCCTTAATAAGATGGCTGCAATAACGGGCACAAGCAGAGGAACAATTGTGAAGATGCTGCGGGACGAGGCATCATTTTGTTCTGGTGTACATAGGCTTGTCATGAGTCCAAATGGACCCTCTGGCACCTGATAGCAACAATAAAGACCAAAAATCAATTGATCCAAGTGGACACGGCTCAATACTGTAAGGGGATTCGATCTTTTGCCATTGCGATTTGCATTTGAGATACTCTTCGAAAACATAAAACAGGCTATAAACATTTACATTTGCATAGTGATTGAGTCCAAATCCAGAGATATTTATCCATAATTTCATAATGCTAATATTAATAATACTAGCTAGTGAATATCAGAAATATTTGACCATATTTTATCTTCTATGAGGGTGCTTCAAACAATTCATGGAAAAATTTCATTATCTTTCAATTCCATTTTCTCAGGAATATTTTGAAGCCCCCTGCAGATTACAAAGCCTATACCTCACAGTTTACCATTAAGGGACATAGTGCTATGTCTTACAGTTTGATATTTCATGACCATGGTAAGTTGTTTTATTAGAGCTTGGCATTTTCCACATGAAAATTCCACATGTTACACAAGAGACTGAAAGTTTCATGTGTCTAGTCATAAAAGTGTAGTGTGGTGAATAACAGTTTAGAGTGATTGAAGAGTAGGCAGTATGGCTTCTCTATTTCCTGGTGGTCATTTGTGTTGTAATGGTTTATCTCTATCTACAGAAAATGGGAAAGTCAGCTTAGATTTGAAGGAAATCTCTTTCATCTTAATACTACTCACTATAAAAGCACAAGGAGAAATTATATTACCCATATCTCAAATCATAGTTATTCTTCAACTTAAATAGCTGCATGGCGACAGAAAATCTCTTGTCCTGAACTTCGAGGGACTGAAAAGCAGTAGTTCTTCAATTTAGTTGTTCTTTCAAATTCTACTATTGATACTCTGGATTTGTTATTTCTAAGGGATATTACTCTAAATTACCTTAGGTTTTCATTTTAGAATCCATTTATATTAGCATAAAGGTTACTCTCTCCATTTTCTCAAAATTTCACATAGCTTCTATGGTTCCAAAGGTAAATTTTTTGCATTTATTCATCCACTCACTGAAGATATATTAAGTGTAACTGAGCTAAGACTTGAACCCCAGTACTATATCGTATCTTGTATAGAACAAGGCAAAGTCCTCACAAAGCAGACATCTTGTTAGGGGAAATTGAGTTCCTGATGAATGCTATCACAAAGACAAATAGATGTGGGGAACATCAGTGGGAAAAGAAAACTCCAGACTGGTGGGCAGAGAATCCCACAAAAACAGCATTGCAAACAGAAAGAAGGACAATTTCAAAAGCCTTGAGACTGAATAAAGAAAGCAGGCCACTTCATTGGTGTGTATAGGGGAGGCAAGATGGAATTACATAGCCTTACTCTAATACCTCATTGATTTAATTACTGTAGCTTTGTAATATATTTATATATGATAGTTCAACTCTAATTTTGCTCTTCTTCAAAATTGAATTAGTTATTCTTTTCTACTGGTATTTCAATTTATATATATCTGGAAAAAGTAAGAACTGCTTTCTTTGCAGGTATTTGAGTTCATATAGAAAATATGGTTTCACGTTGATTTACTCAATTTCTACTCGTGGCAGCATTGAATCCCACATATAGGCCATATTTTACTGAACTCCCTGTCCCTGCCATGAGCATCCAAGTCATTTCTAACTCTTGTCTATGAAATCTAACTACCATGGAGATCTTCCTATGTGTGGGCATGTATGAAAATATTTTGACACATTCCCAAGAGTAGATATTCATAAGTAGACGAAGACTACTATACTGTTCTGTGAAATATGTACATTATTGTTTTGGAAACCTGTGCTAGATATTGTCAGTCAAAGTTGTTGCACGTTTTCCCTGAACACCAACGCCTAGTCTTTGTGGAATTAGCACCCAGTCACGTACAAATTTATTCTGTAGAAGTGAATGATCCAAGAATTGTGATCTGTCATTAGCCTGCACTTATTCAATCTCCCTCTCTCATTAGTGGTTTAAAATTAGAACCATGACACTATAATCAATGACACTATAAACAGAAGATCCTTATGCTTCAGGGAGATGCTTGGTAAGATTCTCTACCATAAATTGTCAAGGATGTCTCTAAGGTGAACTAGAAGCATAAGTTATGAAAAGTTTTCCTTTCTAATGATTACATGTTCTTGATGGATCTGTACTATGTGAGAAATTTATAAAAAATTCTCATAAGAAATTTGTGGAAAATATTGTGATCCTTTAATAATTAGAAAACTATGATGTATTGCTTCCACATAGCACTCTAAATATGCAAGCAACATATGAGGGGACTTCACTCCTTGCAAAAGGGTCACAGAGAGGAGTCAAGCCAGCCAGGGTGCAGTGTAGCAACATACAACTTTCCTGTAGTTCCTAAATGTTTCTTCTCCCCTCCCCAACTAACCATGATCCCAATTCTACCTTGCAAATCTGGCTAGATCATAGAATGTGCACTGGTACCGAGAGGAACTGGTATCACAGGAAATCTAGGATAGATTATCCCTTCAGGGCTAGTGATGAGAGTGGTGATATTGAGAGGGTGGAGGAAGGGTGGGATAGAAAGGGGGAACTGATTACAAGGATCTACATATAATCCCTTCCCTGGGGTATGGACAACAGAAAAGTGGGTGAAGGGAGACATCAGACAGTGTAAGATATGACAAAATAACAATAATTTATAAATTATCAAGAGTTCATGAGGAGGGGGAAGTGAACAGGGAAGGAGAAAATGAAGAGCTGATACAAAGGGCTCAAGTAGAAAGCAAAAGTTTTGAGAATGATAATGGAAGCAAACGTATAAGTATGCTTCACATAATGGATGGATGGATGGAAGAATGGATGGATGGGTAGATTGTGATAAAAGTTATATGAGTCCTTAATAAAATGATTAAAAACATATGAAGGCCCTTCAAAAGTTCATGAAAATATGGCGTTAAAATATAAAGGGATTCTTCCAAAACTTTGTCATTTCCTTCTCGAATAATTTCCTTTGCCCCCTAAAATAAAATAGGGTAAGTTGTAAAGGTTAGTAATTTAATGTCATAGCACGTTCAACAAGAATGGTGAATACCAGCCAGTCAACTCTGTTCATTCCATCCCCTTTTAACATTGGCACAAGCTTCCTTACCAATAAACTCATTGTAGTTTAAAATAAAACAAAATTACTACTCAATGTTGCTCTTGACTAGCAAACATCCTTAGATTACTTTTGTTACATCCCGATACTAAAATCTATTAGAAATGTCATACATACAGGAAGTTCTCAAAAAAACTAGAATCACTACTGGAGCTATTTTTTTAGATCAAAAAGAATAACTTCAGGAAATTACCAAGATCATGTGAATCTGTGTCTCATTATAACTCATGATGCAGAAGGCTCCCCTTATGTATTTATTTATCATCATTGAGGATGAGGACATTACAGCAATCGATTCTGTAACTATAGTATTTAAGCATGGCGGTTGGTATGCAAAGAGGATGTGTTGAAGGAAGGTGAGTTTTGAGATAGTAGGATGAATGCTAAGGCTTTGAGTTGTGATGAGTTTACATCATCAACCACTCCAAACCTATTGCTGTTGCATCCATCTGACTTATAAAGATCCTATAACAGAGGAGGAGTGCTTCTGAAGGGTTTCAGAAGCTAAGCGTCTTTCGGAAACAGATGGATTCATCTTTCTCCTTGGAGGGGACTGGTGAGATTGAACCCCTGACCTCTCAACTACTGGTCCTCTGCCCACTGCACTATCAAGGCTCCTGTGAACCACCCAAGTATCATCATCTGTGCCCAAAGTGAAGAAAGCTTGCTGAAATCATGTGCCTGGCAGGACTCCCTTGTCTCTCTGAGGCAAAGGAATAATCTCTCATATCATTGGAGATGGCAATTTGGTGACCACCCACTGGAAGCCATGGACCTCAGGAAACTAGGGAAAGGTGCTTTGTCCATTAAAGATGAAGGGAGACTTTTTTTTTTCTAATGCCGAGCAAGTTATATGACAACAATGGCAAGTTGAGGAAGAAATGAGGGGAATAAACATCTTTAGAATTTTCATGTGGCTCATCACTTAAAACCTTCACTAAAGTCAGACTGGAGGGTCCATCATCTTGGTGTGATCCACAGTGGCTCTATGCTGTTGCATAGCAACCACAACAACAAATCCGCACCCACCATGTGTAGAGTACCTGTGATGTACAGAGCCACACTGACCTCTGGTTTTCAAAATATGAGCTAGTGTGTTAAAAAGAGGATTGTAGATACTTCTTAAACACTCTACCTATTGCAAACGCATCAGTTTGATGTTGAGGCAAATGAAATTTTGCAACAAACATAGCCACAGATATGTTTGTGCTAAAATCGATTTTAAAGGACTGAACACGAGAAAAGAGTGAAGCAAATTTCTCATAATATGCTTAGATGAAAATAACTAAATTGATCTACTTAATTATTTGGGCTGGCCAGGAGATATAAATAAGGACAAAATATGGAGAACTCACTGAGGGTATAAAATATATAATTAATGTGAGGTTAAAACAGGGCTTGCTAGCCCTTTCACAGTTCCAAAACAATTTTCAAACTTTTAAATTCATTTTTGAATGAGAATTAGGTGATCTGTCGTCTAAAGGTAAGTGTTTTGTTGCAGTCTTATGGTCATATTGCAATATCCATATCTCTTTAAAATATTGATTAAATTCATAAAAATACTTTGTTGAGTTTAATTGTACCTCAAAATGGGTTTCCCCTAGCCCCTTTCCTACACAGATGTTCTGGTAGCTTTTTCACCCAATAGTTTATAAACACTTTAGAGTGACATTCAGAAGGTAAAATTATAAAGACACAAGGCAACTCAAGACAGAGTTACACTAATCTATATCAGTGATTATGGGACATTTGAGGATGAAGACTCAGCATAGGGTAGGAGAGGAGAAAGGTAGGGACAATGGTGAACAATATGTAAGAGAGATAACAAGATTTCTAAACATAAGGTGTACAAATGCCCTAATTGATGAAACATTTCCATTATTCAAATATCCTTTCTTCCATGCTTAAACATTAAATTTTATCCCTTAAAACATACATTGTAGGGTTGAGCCCCGGTGGAGTAGTGGTTGTGTGCAGGACTGCGGTGCACTGGGATGGAGGTTCAATTCTAGCAGCAGCTCCAAAGGAGCAAAGGCTGGGCCTCCTACTCTCACCATCAGAGGGCAGTGATGCCCAAAAAACAAAAACAAACAAACAAACAAACAAAAAACACTGTAATCTTAGAACTCATTATGTCTATGGATCTCATTTTGTTTGAAAATGCTGCTATCTGTATTATGTTAATCACATTACTTAGGTAGAGTGGGTTCTACTAACGTTGGGGTTGTAATAAAAAGAGTAGATTGAAACATGTATCTGCATAGGGTAGGGCAGATGTCATGCAATTATCCTTTTTAAGTCAACCAAGAAACACCTAGATGTACCTACAAGAAAGTGAAACACACAGATGAGACCCTGATTTAGACTGTCAGCCTCCTGGCCTGTGAGAAACTAATTTATGCACACAATTTTTGGTATTTCTGTTATAGCAGAATGAGGGAACAGATGCTACTCACTGGATTTCTAATCTTCCACAAAAGTTTCAAGGCTACAAAAATGAAAACAACAAAAGCAATACGATGGGGTATTATTTTTGTTTGCGTGTGGAAAATAGAGACAAAGACTAGGTCTCACATCTGTTCTTTGAACAGAGCCGAGCTGCAGAAGAGCGAAGAGAAATGCATAACTACAGACACTCACCAGACACTCACCCTGAATGATGGTCTGCATAAGATTTCCTAAGTTTTTTGAGATCAGTGGCTAAGTCAAAGTTGAGCAGTTTGAACTCACTCAGTAACTACAGAAAATAGGTCAAGTGGATTCCCTCAGTAAATATTACAGCCAAAAAAATATAATGGAACACTTCTATTTTGTAAGGTATGAAGGTGCCATGAGTCAATGTGCAATTCATTGGCAGTGAACAACAAGAATGTGGCATTTAGGGAAAGAGCGGTCCCCATAGACATTCAGTAAGAGGTCCTGTATTATAGCTTCATATGTAGAGAACAGTTTTGAGAGGTCAACGATGAGAGGATAAAAACAATACTATTGTACACACAGGAAGTCCTGGTGGCACAGTGGTTCTACCTTGGGCTGTGAGCTGCAAGATCTGTAATTCCAAACCACCAGTTGCTCTAAAGTTTACTGGGCTTTCTACTTGTGTAAACTGTTACAGACCTGGAAACTATACCTAGCTTCCAGGGGAAGTTCGCTCTGGTCCTATAAGGTTGATAGGAATCAGTATTAACTGGGAAATAGTAACTTAAAGTTTTTTTGACTGTCTCACATAATCTTTTCATCATAGTAATAACAAACAACATCTATGAGTATATTGCATAGGTAGACATGCAGGCTGAATAGGTGTGGTGAGGCAAATGAGGGCATATTAATGAGTTATATATGGCAGAGGATATTTCTACATATATGTGTAATAAGTATACCCAGGAATACACACACATATACACACAGAAAATACTGGACTTCCTATGGTTCTCACACACTCCTGGAACTTAACCCATCCCCGGGGATCAATTTATAACCACACATTAAACAGGTCTATGGAGTTAGTAATAACACCAGGGCCAAATGTTCTTCTCCCTACTGTCAACTACACAAGACCCAAAAGCCAGAACTAACCTCTGCCCCGACAAAGTGCAGAATGTAGGAAAGGAGTAGAGAGAAAGGCGAATGCAATGGGGGCACCTGTGGAGAAGAGAGGAAGAGTGCTCTTAAAACATCTGTATGTTTCTTAATGGAAAACTAATATACTTTGTAATCTTTCACCCTGACAACAATAAACAAATAACATTTAAAAGTTGCCATTGTCTGCTGTGAAGGCGAGTTAAAAAAATATCTGTAGTCTTAAAAATCAATCTTTTGAATCAGAAGAAAGGAAGTGTGTTCAAGAAGAGAAGGCAACTTGTTTAGAAAGAGGATAGGTTTTAGAGTTAGATATCTTTGCTTAAACTTTGTCTTTGCCAATTAGATATTTGGGAGGACCATGGGAGCCTTGTAAGATAAGTATTCAGCTGCTAAGTTCAAGGTTGGCAGTAAACCACGATGAGGCTAGCGACTCCCATAAAGATTTATAGGCTGGAAAAACCTGGAAACTACAAGGCAGGATTGCTGTGAGTCAGAATTGATTCCATAGCATCAGGGTTGTCTATTTCATTTCTGTATTTTTGTTTTTTGTATAATAAAGTTATACAGGCCACTCCTAAGAGCGACTTGATCATCTACCGAAAGAAATGGACATATTTGAGGATGGCATAGGACCAGACGGTGCTTCATTCTGTCACCAACAGGGTCATTTGAGTTTGAACAGCCTTGATGGCACTTAAGAACAACAACAAAAAGACACTTTAAAGGACTCAATGAAATGCTTTCTAAAAATAGAGTGTTGGCATCGACTAGATCATGAATGCATATTAGCTTTTTCTTTGTAACTGTCCATTTTCAATGGAGAAACACAAATATCCATAGACGGTAGCCTCATACATTGGAATGGGACTTATGTAATGACTCTAATTGAACTCCAACAAGAGTGAATAAATACATAATCCGCATCTTTCTTTGTATATTGCTAATAATAAGACAAATAAAATGTCTGTGCACTCTGGTTTCTTGCACGGCTGGGGATGGAGGGAGAGGCATGCTGCAACATCTGGGACAAATCTGAAGGCAGTTAGAAGAAGGCTGTGGTTGTCAGACAGTGCTAAGCATGCTCTGGCTTGCCTTGAAGCAACCATTCCTGCTAAATCGTGTGTCCTTCTGACAACTAGAACGAACTCGTGCTCATGACCAGCTTAACTGCAAGATGCAGCACAACGCAGAGCTTGATAGGAAAGCCGTTTGTACGAACGGAGCCACGCAGCAAATCCGTAACTTCATAAAATAGTCTTCACCTCTTCACTGTGACAATTTTGGGCTAGATTCCTATTATACTTATTCAGTCATTTCGGGATAGAAAAAGAGTTCCAGCGGCATGGAAGGTCTTGAGGTGAGCTGCCAAGGGCAGGTCAGCGGCCTAACCCCCCCTAGCCACTCTGCAGAAGAAGGATGAGGTTTCTGCTCCCAGAAAGACGTGCAGCGTTAGGAACCTTATCTTGTGGCCCTATGAGGCAGAATCGACTTGGAGGCTGGAAGTTGTGGCAGACACGGTACACCAGGCAATTACACACAGCGGTTAACAACAACATGAAAGATTAATTGTAAGCAAACCCATGCCAAGCAAGCAGAATAACAGATCATTCTAACCTCAGTAAACTCTTAAAATTTGAAGCAATCTGACATCTCGAGCTAAATGTTCTATGTCACTAAAACTAAGCCTACCTATCAGTGAATAAAACTAAATGAAGACACTAGGTTAAAACAAACAATCATATCATTGTGAATGAGATGGGGATGGGAGGTGGGTGGGGTGGAGACCCAAAATCCATCTGTAACGTTGGGCATCCCCTCATAGAAGGGTCACCAGGAAGGAATAAGACTGACCCAAAATCCATCTATTACAGCTGGACATCCCTCACAGAAGGGTCACCAGGCAGGGATGATGCAGCCAGGGTACAATAAAGCACCAATGAGACACACGACACTATTCCTTTAATGCCCCCTTCCCTCCACTATCATGCACCCAGTTATGCCTGACACATTCAGCTGGACCACAGCCTGTACACTGGTAGAGACAAGAGTTCTCGAGACACAGATTCCAGGACATATAACCTACTCAGGAACAATAATGGCAGGAGCGATACTATGAGGGTAAGGACAAGGTGGGGGCCAAAGAGGGAGAAAGGGGGAACCGAACTATATATAACCCTCCCCACCCCCACAGGGGGACCAACAACAGAATGTGGGTGAAGGGTGAGAGCGGGTGGTGCAAGATATGAAAATAATAATAATTTATAATGTATCAAGGGGTCATGAGGGTAAGTGATGGGGGATGGAGGGAAAAAAGAGGAGCTGATACCAAGGGTTCAAGTAGAAAAAAGATGTTTTGAAAATGATGGTGGCAACATATGTACAAATGTGCCTGATACATTTGATGTATGAATCATTATAAGAGCTGTAAGAGCCCCCAATAAAACCAACAAAAGAAATTGGGTTAAGGAAAGCCATTCAAATACACTTTTTTTCATAGAATGTTGGTAATAAATGCTGAGTTTGGCTTCTAGCTAATTATTTAATCGCTCACTGGCAGCTGGGCAACCATATCTAATATGCTCAAAGACTTCTGAAAGTGAGGTCAGGACACCTGCCTTTTCCATTCTAATGATCTCCAGGCCCTGTGTGATCAGGTCTCAGCACTAATTAGAAGTGAGACTTACATCACTTTCATGACCTTCTCGCAGGTTGTATGTGAGGTCATGCTGAATGTCTTCCACGAATTTGTGAGCATATTCTGGGTAAAGGTCTAGCACTTCAAAGAGTCCTTTCAGGATGATGCACTGGAGATCACAGTAGGTTAAAGCCTTCACATCGGCATTGGTCTTGATCACTTGGTCTTTAATTGACAGGTTTGCTCCAATTAAATCTCCTTTTCCTAGAAAGAGTAAAAGAGACAGAGAGAGAGAGGTAGAGAGAGAGAGAGAAACGCTACTTTAAAGAAAAGCAAATTTAAGATTTACCATTTCGTTTGACTAAGCGGGTTCACGACTCTGAGATTGCCCTAAGAAGAGAAAAAACATGTTCTAGGGCAGGGTTGCCCTAGTTCAGCAGAACTGAGATTGTGATCCTGACTGTCCGTGGTGTCAGACACTGTCCTACGGCTGGTGGCATAGAGGACTATCTGTGAGTTGGGCTGCTAGTGGAAAAGTCAATGATTTGAAACCACCAGTCAGTCTGGGGGAGAAAGATGAAGCCTGCTGCTCCCATGAAGATTTTAGCCTCAGAACCCAATGGGACTGCTCTACCCTGTCCTATAGAATCAACTAGAAGGAAATGTGCCTGTGTGTGTGATTGTGTATGTGTGTGGTGTGTGCTTGGCCAGGACTCATTATGTGCCATTCACCTTTCTTAAGCCCACCTTTTGAAGCTTAAATATATCTCTAAGTATTGCCACATATCCTTTAGTAGACAAAATTGCCCATAATTGAGAACTGCTGGTCTGGGGAAGAAAGACCGTGGCACTTGGAGTTAGGGAACACGGGTCATTGCTGGCCATCAGATTATCTGTCATAGGACACAACTCATTTGAGCATTTCTGTGACAATTGTCAGTCTTTAAAGAGAAACAAATAATGGCTCAGAGTTTTCTAAGTATAAAAATGACTCTTTCTGAGGTCGGAACATGTAAACATGTATTAATGTGTATAATCCTAGTTCTTTGCATGGAATACAAGGCTGATGTCCCTATTTCTCAACTTGCCCATAAGGTGAGGGTCATAAAGGATTCCACTGTCCAGGGGTCAGAAAAAGAGGCAATGACAGCATGTGATGGACAACGAAACATGTCGCATAAAATATAAAACCACAGCTCAGAGCTCTAATGTCCAGTGACATTGTAAAAGCTTCATTTTTCTCTGAGAACATAGAGGGTGACTAGAGATGATCGGGTCCTCAGTGGTGCCACCTCTGCAAGGAATCTAATGCCAGTTCTCCAAGTTTATAGGTGTCCTACCTGACATCCAGCAAAATCGTGGGTAATTTTTCATCTTTTTTTTTTTTTTGGTCTGCCATACTTCTGCCTACTGTTTTCAGGCGGAACTTTAATTGTTCAGGAACTAGTTTGTTCCCTTGAGTTCACCCGCTAAAAGTACTGGAAGATGTACTTAAAATTCTTATCTGCACTGATGCCCCCCCAACAAACAAACTAAAAATCCTGATCTGTATCTGAACCGCCGTCAAGGTAGCAGGAAGGGGATTCTAATTGGAAATAAGTGCCACCCAAAAGCTGACATCGGCTTCAGATTTACTTTAGACACAGCCATTAATGCACCCACTGCTCATTGAGAAATATTAATGAGAAGTCCTTCAGGACTCAGAAAAACCTAGATTGAAGGATAAAGTAGTAAAGGCCAAGGCCACAGAGGGCACTGATGGGACTCCAACCCAGTTTCTGAATCTTCGATTTGTCCTCAAATAACATCATGCCTTTAGATTTAATGTTTAACTTAACATTTTTATGACCATTCTCTTCCAAGTGAAAGGAACTGACAAATGATCAATGTATAGAACAAAATTTTCTGGATCCCAATACATCTTAAACTCTTTTGTTTTTAATTTCTCATCTGCTCAGCATTTCTGGAAGCACAGTATTATATGTACTAGGCTTTAATATTAGTCAAAACTGTTCAATTGGCCAGTAAAAGGAAACATGTCAAACTATGAAGGCATGAGATATTCATAAATACCTATAACAGATAAAGAAGCTGAGGGTTTTAACATTTATTAAATTATGGCCAAGCTTTACTTTGGGCATTATGATTACTAAAAGTCTGGACAAAGCATGTCCTTTGAACCAAAGCCTTGGGTTCTCTGAATCACAGAGAGACTCCTAGATGCCAAGCAAAGAGCTGGTATACTGAAGAGGGCAGGACATAGAGATAGTGGGGAATGCAGAGGGTTTGTTGGTCCGTGGCGTGAGAGATGAGGGTTACCAGGAATGATCCTACATAAGAGTCTTTCTCCATCAAGGTGAGGCCAGATTCCTCTGAGTAGAGAAATTGCACTCAGCAGAGGAAATAAATGAGCTACAACGTCTGTGCAGGGCAAGAGAAGCCTCAGCCAGGAGGGCCCCAAGTACCTTGGGACCTAAAGTTCTCTACAGGCCTAATGTACCCAGAGCTGGAAGCAGAGGTTTAGAAGGGTTCAGAGCAGAAAACAGCCTTGGGAGCTCTGTTGACAACATTCAAAAGCATCACCGTAGTCAGAGGCAGGGATATGAAGGCAGCATCTGACCTCTGACTTGAGCCACACTGCACCTGCCCAGCAACTCAAGAATGGACATGGTCAGGCTGGGAAAAGGTAAACACGTCCTGTATTGAGACTATGATTATCATTTACCGTTGACTTGCTAAAAGTAATACTGATGGTCTTCACTCTGACAACACAGTATCAGGGTCTTGTGTGTCTGGCTCTATCCCAGATGTAGGTGGCACCCAGGGAATAGTTAATGGCAGTATAGAAGGTGTCTCATTTCTAGACATCCAGGGTTGCCTGGAAGTAGGAGGAGCAGTTTATTGGCACGTACGAGGCAGACAGAAAGACATACAGGCACATTAGTCATAAAGACAGCTACGGACACGGCAATAATATCTTTCAAAAATACTACCCTAGAAAGACTTGACATTTTTATTCCTTCAAATTGATGGGACGCTGACTGTGTGTGCTGGACTCTGCTGAGCGGTGACAGCAGGTGCTGGCAAGTCACCACAGGGGTGCCACCCTCGTTGCCTGGGGAATTTCTAGATGTAGGACCCTGAGCTATGTTTCTGAGCAATTGTGGGTTTTAATAACCTTATTTCTAAAAATGGAGAAAGATGTCTATGAGTCCTTGAAGTTTCCATTTTTTAGAAATGCTATTATTGATATTTGCTAATTAGTTTTTATTCAAAGGTGGGGAGGGGTTGATGGGATGCATCTGGAAACTACTCATATTAATGCTGTAACTTATGTTTAATTATAATTAGGCAGACTACTACCATCTGTGAAGAGTACATTTATTGGTGCTTTGCTTTCTTTTAAAACCGCTCTGAAGAAAATGCAATTAATTCAACATAAAATGAAGGTGTGAGAAGCATACAAATTCTGTCTCCATAACAAATCCCTTCTCTTATGACAACTGCCTCTCTAGGCATCAAATTCAGAAATGTCTTCATGCATTGTGTGGACAGCAGAGTGGCTTGAATAAGTTTATGTCCTGACAGCTGTTCAGCGGTATTTCTTCTCCACAGCATTACATTTTTATTCATTTTATTGGCAGAATGTTCTGGATTAAAAGTCTATAGATCAAACATGAAGCTATGTGTCTAAGCCTTTTAGGGTGAGTATTGATTTGAAATGGTCTTGTAAGACATATCCATAATGAGGAAAATATTCTCATTGCAAGACTGTTAATCATAAAAAGAAACTATTAATAAATCATTATCTTTATTTGTGTCTAATCCTAACAGCACACAGAAGCATTCAAAATGGTCATGTGCAGAAAGAAAAATTTTCACAATTTGAATGAAATTCAAATGGAATTCTAAAAAATGGAAATTTTCACCAGTTTTTAGTAGCAACTTTATACAAGTGGAAGCAAATATATGACATGTTAATAACGGAAATCAAAATTTATGGAGGCAATTGGAAAAGGTAGTGGGTTAAATCTTTCAGCAGTAAGCAGATTTGTTTTAAATAATGAGACTGTCTAGTTAAGTAAGACATGTATTCGAAAGATGGCAGTTACATAGAAGCCAGTAATTTAGAACTGTGGTGCTCTAGAATGATGGTGCATTCATAGTTCATTCTTTGAACTGCTTTTAGGTATAGAATTAAAAAAAATGCACCACTATTATGCAACAAGGAGTCCTGGTAGCATGCTGGCTATGTGCATGGTCGGGAGTTTGAAACCACCAGTTACTCCCTGGGAGAGCAATGAAGATTTCTATTCCCATAAAGAGTTAACATTTCTGAAACCCATGGGGGCAGTTCGACCCAATCTCATGGGTGGCTCTGAGTCAGAATCGACTCAGTGACTGTGAGTTTCTACTTCCATAAAATGTTACAGTCTTCAATTGTTAGAAAGTTTGTAAGACTCCCCCAACAAAATGATTTACTTCAAAAAGAAATAGTACACGGAGTAACTGTACCAATAAAAACAACAAACAAACAAAAGAGAGCACAGTCTTGGAAATGCATAGGGATTCCTATGAGTCAGAAACCAGTCGATGGCAGTGAGTTTTTTGAGATTATGGAAAATATGTACAATATATCAGTTTAAAATGTATACATAATGTTTACATTCACTTTACTTATATATTGAGCTATAACTTTCTGGGATAATAACTACTATAGATGCCTTTGCAAAATCATACTATGTTAAGAGACTGTTATAAAACAAACCTACAATGATCCTAAGGAAATCTACGGAGAAATATTCTTGATTAAAGCTTTTGAAGGAAATTTATGGAAACTTAAAACTTAGCTTTAGAACCAGAATATGATAGAATGATTGGCCTCTAAGTTGAGGAGGGGGTGATTCTCCTCTTAAGGAAAAGAAATGTGGGGGACTTTCCCTGTCTTTAAAATTTTTTTTTTTTATTAGGCATCACTGCCCTGGTGGTGGGAGTAGGAGGCCCAGCCTTTGCTCCTGTGAGCGGGAATTGAACCTCCATCTCAGTGGACCACAGTCCCGCGCACAATCACTACGCCACCGGGGTTCAGCCCTTTCCCTCTCTTTTTACTCAGGAGAAAAACGTAAGGCGTGAGTCAATGATTGAGCCAAAACTTGGCTTGGCCTGCCTTTCCTCTGAGAAGTGGTAGCCAAGGCCACATGCCTCAGTAAAAGCACGGGGCCTGTGCCTTTTATTCCCCCCGCCTTTCCAGCTTTCAGTGGAGCGAATCAGACAAGATTTATCAAGTGACAAGCTTGGAACCAGATCAATGGACGCAGAACACCTAGATATTATTAGGGAAATAATAAATATCGGTTCACTTCTCTCTTCCAGAAAGTGATGTGCAATGAAGCTTCCAGACTAGAACCTGTGAGAGCCGTCTCAACCAGGCGGTTCTCAACCTGTGGGTCGCCACCCCTTTGGGGGCTGAACGAGCCTTTTACGGGGTCGCCCGATTTCTCACAGTAGCAAAATGACAGCGATGAAGCAGCCATGAAAATAATTTTATTGTTGGTCAGGGGCATCACCACCCCATGAGAAACCGTATGAAGGAAGGGGTCACGGCATGAGGAAGGGAGATAACTGCTGCTGGGTACGGTCGAGAGTGAGAGACAGCCGGGAGCAGAGCGAAGACCTACCTGCGCTCACCGAGTCTGAGTCAGCAGAGAAAATATATTCCTCGTCTTTCCTCACTTGCATAAATTAATGTGTACATGAGACAGCACATGGGAAAAGTGTTTTTTAATGGTCAAGCTGTTTGCAACTTTTAGGCTGTTATAGGTGAACATTAAAAAGGAGTAAAATTTGCTGGACGAGTCCCTTATAATTAAGAAAAGTTGCAAGGATTAAAGTAAAATTTATTTAGCAAATCATGCTGACTCCATCTTCAGCGTGTCCTGGCTTCCTTTGCCTCTCATCGCCAATGCTATCAGTTGGTCCAAGTGTCCGTCTGCCATCTCCCTGAAGCTGGAACACCACGGGGGCAGGATTCGGGCTACTTTCTTTCTCACTGTTTGCAACGCTACTGCATCACTCGTAGGGTCTCAGTAAATCTCACTCAAATGTTAGGTGTTTAATTAGATAGATCGATGAATAGAAGTGATTTTTAAGAGTCGAATATAAAATTGTGGACAGGATTTTTTTTCCCTATTTTGAACCACAATGCCATTTGGGGCATCTTTTTATATTTACATGATAGTAATTATGATCTAATTTTTGGAGTCAGCTTTATCATACACAATCTTTATAAATTACCCATGAGTTTTCTGTGAGGAAGGGAAAAGTGTATCTGTAGTCACCTTGACAGTATCGGTTGATGCTTGCTGTGAAAACTTATTAGGGATATAGTCATTTCCCTCTCTTTCTACCAGATTAAACTTAATTTTCATAAATGTCTCTGAACTGATGCTCTATAAAAAGGCATAATTTCCCTCTTAAAAGTGATCAGGTATTTCACCATGAAATAGTACACATTGTGGTTAAGAATCTAAGCCTGAAAATCAGTAAGAAAGGGAATCAGTTTTCAACTTTGAGATTAGCTGTATGATAAGGGTAATATTTACACTATTGAATTTTTATAAAAAGAATCAAACGATATATTGGTTATAATACTTATAGTGCAAATTCAGTAAGTGGTATAATGGTAATGATAATAATATTAGTAGTAGTTGATGAAGTCATCATATTGCATTTAATAGTTCTAGATTTGTAATCCTGCATGATGAATAATCTTGAATGCACACATCTCTCATGTCCCTACTCTCAATAACAAATTTTGTTTTTTCATATCATCTCTTTAATTTGCTTCTCCAGATAAATAAAAATCCAGAAAAAACCCTTGAACTCAGACATACCAAGAATAGCCAGCACCATGCTGTCTTTAAGAACTTCCATGGAGCCAGAGCACACAAAGTAGATGGCTTGCAAAGCATCTCCTTGTCGCAGCAAGTACTCCCCCGGAGCACAGAAGGAAGTTTTGATGTGGAGAGACAGAGATCTGAGGCAGCCCCGACTGGCACACTCAAAGAGAGACAACTGTAGGATCTCCTTGTTCAAGTGCATGGTGATGTCAGATCGCAGTTCATCTGGGAAATCTTTCAAGAGCTGTCAAACAAAATGAAGGGGAAAAACAAAGTTGGGGTCAGTACAGACTACCTGATTGACTTTGAAGAAATCAGGGATGCTTTTCTATTGTTTGGCCGACTGACCTACAGAGGAAGGAAACATCGCTGAGTTTACCCTGGAAAGATATTTTTTCAGTTCTGGTGACTTTGTGTTCGTCAATAATTAGCTAGTGATAAAACTCAAGAAACAGAATAAATTAATGCAAGCTTCTAGAATCAAAAATAAATAAATCATTGTGATGTGTTTCTCATAGACTACTACTCAGGAGAGAAGATGTGATATCTTCAGTCACTGGTGTTTTCTCTGGAACCATGATCAGATGAAAAATGGAGAAATCAAATAGTCTCTTTTATGACTGTTGGTTACTGAGTTGGCTGATGGAGTGACTATTTGACATGCTAATTTTTTGCAGTTGTGGCTTAGGACATTTCATGAAGTCTGAAGCGAAGACCACTCAGGACAAAGAAAATATACATTTATCTATATTTAGTTTCTCTTGATAGTAAAGATAAATGTTAATTTACTTAATCTAGTACTAGCAATACTTGGGGTATGGATGAGATCTGTCCCAAAGTGTAACTTTAAGTAGAATGTATGGGTAAGTCAGAACAGGTGCACACAATTATTATTTGCCTTACTTTAGTACAAGAAAAGGCTGTAAGCCTTTTTAATTATTTAAAAGCTGCCCCTGCAGCAAATGAAGGTGATTGTGATCATTTGCTGCAAGTAGGGTTTAGTTCAATCATTTCAAAATGAGGGCAAATTGACATAGCTTTAAAGGGCAAAAATACAATTTGTTCATAAATTGGATGTTCATAATTCAGAGATGTAGACCAATCAACATCCCATAAGACCTGACTCCTTCAAATGATTTAAGTAAAATAAAAGCCCACTTTAAGGACTAAAGTTGCAAATTTATGTCAAATATTGGTAGATTCAAGTGGCATTGTGAAGAACATAAGCCAAAAATAGGTGATAAAAGTCAGACTGAATTTCCTGAATAAAAATAATGGCAAAGAGTTAAATACATTGATCAGTGTACCCTTATTTCGGAGACATTCATTAAAGGACTCCACCTTTCACTCAGAAAATTTCTTCTGTCTGAAAAGCTCTGCATGAGAAACACACATTACCTCATTGGAGTCTATTCCATTGTTGACTGACCAGGTGGTTTGGAAGTATTCCAGCATCCTCTGTTTGAGCTGTTGGGGCAGGTGATGAACACGAATGAAGTCCTTCAGCTCGGTGGTCCTTGTGTGATAGAGAGACCATCTAGAGTACATCCTCTGAATGATTGCAGTCACATTTCCAAACACCAAGGCATGCATCAAGGCTAGAGAGCAACATGTAAAGGGAGAAGAGTGAGACAAGGGAGCCATCTCTTATGCCAAGTTTACAATCTACATATTCTGGATCAGAGCAGAACAGACTTCCGTGGGCCGCCGAGGTCACAACTTTGGTGTGGGCATTTTGCTGCAGTGACTCTGTTCATAGAGAGTATTCTAATGCAATTATTGCACTTCCAGATGGCATTATCAGAGTAATAAAGGTCTTAAAAATGCTCAGAACCAGTGTGCTGCATGAGATAAGTCAATCACAAAAGGAAAAGTATTGTCTGAGACCATTCTTATTAATAAACCAAGAAAAGGTTTACAGAGAAAAGAAACGTCTGTTGATGATTTCCAGGGATGGATGGGGAGGGAAAATCACTCAGGAGAGTAGATATGCACTAACTTAGATGAAGGGGAAGCACCAGATAAGCTGAACAGGCAGAGGTGGATTCACAGGACTACACTTACGGATATACACAAGTCTGGCAGAGGATAGTCTTATGTATATTTTTGTATGCATGGCAGCTACAAGTATATTCATGTATATAGTTACTACATTATAGTAGAATAAGCAGGGAGCAAAGCTATCAAAACTTCTTATCTTTAACCAAACACCTCGAGAAAATAAATCATGGTCTCAGGAGCAACCGAATCAACTAGCATAACCTAGTTTATAAGGAGAGTTCTATCTCCGCCAGTGGTAAATTCCAACTTGGTTCATAAAAGTTAGTGAGTGGCCATCTATGACTATTAATCTCTCCCCACTTAGATCCAAGATGCAAGGAAACAATTAGTTCAAACAGCTCATGGACCACACAAACCACAGCCTCTCATACCTAGTGATTGGATGACTTAGATGGTGCCCAGCTTCTATAATTGGGACCAGGGGAGGTCCTAGACAGAGTGGGAAAAAAATGAGCACAAGTCAAAATCATAAAGAAGACTAGACGTGCTGGTTTGATAGTGTTTGATAGTGATTGGTGGAACTCCTAAGACTGTGGTCCTCAGAATTCTTTCAAACCTGGGCTTGAAGCTAATCTCAAGGGCACTCAACGACAAAGAGTTCTATAAAGCACACAAGAACACTCCGAGGAATACGCTTCCCAGAACAATGGAGCATAGGAAACCCAAAAGAGAGCATTTGGCCCCAAGCAAAGCTCAGAAAGCAGAAAGGGGTGAGGAAGAAGGATGAATGTATATAAGAAACACAGCAGGAAGTGGGAAGACTGTTCTCAGATTGAGTGAATTGCAACTAATATTACACAACAAAATGAAATTATTAAAAGACCCCAACAAAACAAACAAACAAAAATATGCTTACTGATATGCAAAATAGGACTCTTAGAGATATATGTGAGTTCATTGTTGATATTCTAATTTTCACAATTATTTTGAATATTTTATTCTACTCATATCTGGATTGAGTAGAATGTGGTTATATGTGATTTTCTAATTTTTATGATTGCAGCAAACACATTAAAGTTAAAGACTACTATGACTGATTATCCTTTATAAAAAATATTAGATCACCCCCTAAAAAGCATCATCTAAAGCAGTTTTGAGATCTGCCTTTATATTACCAGTTTAGGGTTATCTACCTTCCTCTTAATAACAGTAACAACCAAGTTATTAGATATCTGGGCTTCTCTAAGTTGTCTGAAACTGTGATTAATATGGTTTAAATATATTCTCATATCAAGGCAGATTCTTAGTATGTTTTAAGAAAATTTGAGATGCTAAATACTCAAGACCATATGACTTTACAGAAAACAAAACAAAACATAAAATCACAAAACCAAAAAAACCCCAGATATCCTGCTGAGGTACTGTCTCTATCCCAAGGAGAGCCAGCGGTCTGTGGCCACGATTCCAAGTTTGATGAGGTCTGTGGGTCAGACAATTCACATTTCCTGAAGCCAGCATACCAAGGGAATGATACAGAATTTGTCTGCCAGAATACCAGGGTCTACAGAACATAAGGGTTATTTCTTCTAGAGGAAAGTAAAATGTGAGGTTGAACTTCCTTTCTGAGGAGTTGAGTGTTGTGGGATATGATTATGTTTTTCAAAATCAGAGAGAAGCATGATAGAATTTTCTAATAAATAGTCATTAGCAGATTTTGAATGGCGCAGGCAGACATTAGCAGCCACATGAAACATGTCTTTGAGCCATTTGGGGCTGGGAATCTGAGAGCAGAGTGAATGTCAGGTGTACTTATATGTAAAGGCAGATAAAATTTAAATGATACCCAGATTTCTTCCCTATCCCCATTTAGTGGACAGACTCAGCAATGAGATAGGAAACCCAGCAATTGGGATAATTCATCTGTTTCAATTAAAAATGAGAAAATGAAATACTTAGCAATTATTCTATTAGAATCTATCAAAGTATTCCTGCTTCAAAACTTCAAAGTCAAAGGAATCTTGATAAAAAGTCTGTTAGTACTAAAATGAATCAGTATGACTGTGTCTGCATACTCTCACATCTATACTTCTGAATGTTCCAAGATGGTCTTAATTCAAAAATTTTAAGAATTTACATTTATCAATAAGTCACACATGTCAATGTATCATCTAAGCAGACCCTGCGATGAATCTTCATCGGGCAATACACTCATGCACACCCATCATTTCTCTGTGAACAACATGGTTCCGAATCCCACGAAGTTGTCCCTCTCATGCCGAGATCTTCAGTATTTTAGAAAACCCACTAGAATAAGGTGTAAAATAGTGCTGACACTTCAGGGAGAAGCATAATGCTGCCCAAGTATATGAGCTTCAGCATCAAACAGGTCTGAAACTGAACCCTGAATTCGCAACTTCCTAATTATGTAAGCTTGACAATGTACATGATTCCTTTATGTACACTTGATTCTCTTACACCTTAGGCGAACGTGATAGTGCCTTGCTATAGGCCAGCTCCAAGATTTAAAGAGAAGACATAGGTTTTTAATAGGATTCAAGGACATGTGGAAACAAGAAGTGCTCATTTTGCTATTGCTTTCTCATGAGTGTGAAATGTGTTATCATGAGTGTCCACACTGCTCAGCATCCTGTGAATGGAATACGATTTGGGGCAGAGAACCCATGTTTAAGGTAACTCAGTAGCCATTTCTATATGAGTGCTATTGTCGGAAATCACTTCTTGATTAAAGAGATTCAAGGACTATCCAGTAAGGGCATGGGACATGCAGGCCAGGAGCCATCGTGGCACAAAGACTAAGTGGTTGGCGACGCTCCAAAATGTAGTGGTTCTAACTTACCCGAGAGACTCTGGGGAGAAAGACATGCTAGGCTCCTGCAAAGTTTGCAACCTAGCAAACTCTACAGGGTCACTTGACCCTGTCCTGTGAGATCATTATCTGTGAGTCAAAAATCAACTCAGAAGCACCTGAGAACCATCATAACGCTATAAGCACATTACCAAATAAATATTATTGCACAGTGCTAAAAAATGAAGCATCTCCTGACAGGCCCAAAATAGCCCAGACAAAATGCATCTTCCTGAACAATTCATTGTTGAGGGGAATCTGAGGTGATTCTAGATAAAGTTAAATTTTCTGTGTGATGTTTCAAAGCATATCATTTCTGATGCTTTAATATTTTACTTGGAAGAGAAGACCTCTATTTATGATCAACACAAGCTAAAAAAAAAATCGATTCTGCTCCAAGTCAAAGAAATTAAATACCAATTTCAGGCTCCGTTAATATACTTATGGGCTGAATGTTTGAATTCCCTACCATCTTTAAAAGTATGTAATAGTCCTTTCAGGGAGATTAAGCTGAGTGCTGAGAACAATTTTATTCCATTTATTTTAACACTGCTTTCCTTAATTATGTGTATGATTTTAACTTTGCTTGGCTTAATTATAATCTGTGTAAAGCACTTAAAGTAAGAGAAGTAATATGTTCAGATCATTTAGCATCCTAATTGTATATTATCAATAAAATGAATTACTGGATTAATTGTAGCATTCATAAGTGCTGTGGGGAAGTACTATTCTATGTCTGAGTCACCATAATTTCAATGTCTCATTTCAGCATAGGAGAATACTTCTCATTTAAGTCCTGTAGTAAAAAAATAAAGCACTGGCTCTCGGAGATTTTAATTTTCCAAAATTATTATGGCCCCTCTGTTACCAGTGATCATTTTCACTTTGGCAGAGAGTGTGTGTTTCTGTGAAGACAAATCATTCCATCTGTCCTGAAAGTTTGACTCAAGAACTTCTCTATCCAGGTCAGTTTGGAAATCGTCATTCACCTCTTTTTTTCCAACCAGCCATTTTGAGGTAAATCGTGCTAGAAGTTCCAGGCGAGGCTCG